>PISX010002407.1:0-145781 GCA_004024625.1 Mellivora capensis | reverse complement strand
ATGATTATCTGTTTTCGTGTGTTGAGTTTGAGAAGTTCTTGATAGATCCTGGATATCAACCTTTTGTCTGTACTGTCATTTGCAAATATCTTCTCCCATTCCGTGGGTTGCCTCTTTGTTTTGTTGACTGTTTCCTTTGCTGTGCAGAAGCTTTTGATCTTGATGAAGTCCTAAAAGTTCATTTCTGCTTTTGTTTCCTTTGCCTTTGGAGACATATCTTGAAAGAAGTTGCTGTGGCTGATATCAAAGAGGTTACTGCCTAAGTTCTCCTCTAGGATTCTGATGGATTCCTGTCTCACATTGAGGTCCTTTATACATTTCGAGTTTATCTTTGTGTACGGCGTAAGAGAATGGTCGAGTTTCATTCTTCTACATATGGCTGTCCAATTTTCCCAGCACCATTTATTGAAGAGACTGTCTTTTTTCCACTGTATATTTTTTCCTGCTTTGTCGAAGATTATTTGACCATAGAGTTGAGGGTCCGTATCTGGGCTCTCTACTCTGTTCCATTGGTCTATGTGTCTGTTTTGATGCCAGTACCATGCTGTCTTGGTGATCACAGCTTTGTAGTAAAGCTTGAAATCAGGTAATGAGATGCCACCAGTTTTATTTTTGTTTTTTAACATTTCCTTAGCAATTCGGGGTCTCTTCTGATTCCATACAAATTTTAGGATTTTTTTGCTCCAGCTCTTTGAAAAGTACCAGTGAAATTTTGATGGGAATGCATTAAAAGTATAGATTGCTCTAGGTAGTATAGACATTTTAACAATGTTTATTCTTCCGATCCAAGAACATGGAATGGTCTTCCATCTTTTTACGTCTTGTTCAATTTCTTTCATGAGTGTTCTGTAGTTCCTCGAGTACAGATCCTTTACCTCTTTGGTTAGGTTTATTCCCAGGTATCTTATGGTTCTTGGTGCTATAGTAAATGGAATCAATTCTCTAATTTCCCTTCCTGTATTTTCATTGTTAGTGTATAAGAACGCCACTGATTTCTGTACATTGACTTTGTATCCTGCCACGTTAGTGAATTGCTGTATGAGTTCTAGTAGTTTGGGGGTGGAGTCTTTTGGGTTTTCCATATAAAGTATCATGTCATCTGTGAACAGAGAGAGTTTGACTTCTTCCTTGCCAATTTGGATACCTTTTATTTCTCTTTGTTGTCTGATTGCTGTTGCTAGGACTTCTAATACTATGTTGAACAAGAGTGGTGAGTGTGGGCATCCTTGTCTTGTTCCTGATCTCAATGGGAAGACTGTGAGCTTCTTCCCATTGAGGATGATGTTTGCTGTGGGTCTTTCATAGATAGATTTTATGAAGTTCAAGAATGTTCCCTCTATCCCTATACTTTGAAGCATTTTAATCAGGAACAGATGCTGGATTTTGTCAAATGCTTTTTCTGCACTACTGGGTATTTACCCCAAAGATACAGATGTGGTGAAAAGAAGGGCCATCTGTACCCCAATGTTTATAGCAGCAATGGCCACGGTCGCCAAACTGTGGAAAGAACCAAGATGCCCTTCCATGGACGAATGGATAAGGAAGATGTGGCCCATATACACTATGGAGTATTATGCCTCCATCAGAAAGGATGAATACCCAACTTTTGTAGCAACATGGACGGGACTGGAAAAGATTATGCTGAGTGAAATAAGTCAAGCAGAGAGAGTCCATTATCATATGGTTTCACTTATTTGCGGAGCATAACAAATAACAAGGAGGACATGGGGAGATGGAGAGGAGAAGGGAGTTGAGGGAAATTGGGGGGGAGATGAACCATGAGAGACTATGGACTCTGAAAAACCACCTGAGGGTTTTGAAGGGACGGGGGGTGGGAGGTTGGGGGAGCCAGGTGGTGGGTATTATGGAGGGCATGCATTGCATGGAGCACTGGGTGTGTTGTAAAACTACGAATTCTGTTACGCTGAAAAGAAATGAAATTAAAAAATTTTTTTAAAAATTAAAAAAAAATAAAGACCTAGATGTTAGACAAGAAACCATAAAAATCATCAAGGAGAACACAGATAGTAACCTCTTTGCTATCAGCTACAGTAACTTCTTTCTAGATACGTCTCCTTAATCAAAGGAAACAAAAGCAAAAATATGCTGTTGAGACTACATCAGAATAAAAAGCTTTTGCACAGCAAAGGAAACAATCAGCAAAACTAAATGACAACCTACTGAATGGGAGAAGATATACATCAGAATGACATATCTGATAAAGGGTTAGTATCGAAAATAAAAAGAGCACTTACATAACTCAACACCCACAATATGAATAATCCAATTAAAAATGGGCAGAAGGCATGAATAGGCATTTTTCCAAAGAAGACATACAGATGACCAACAGACAGATGAAAAAAATGCTCAACATCACCCCTCATCAGGGAGGTGTAGATCAAAACTACAGTGAAATATCATGTTTCAACTTCAGAATGGCTAAAATTAACAACATAAGAAACAACAGGTGGTGGCAAAGTTGTAGAGAAAGAGGAAACCTCTTGTACTGTTGGTAGGATTACAAACTGGTGCTGCCACTCCAGAAAACAGTATGGAGGGTCCTCAAAAAATTAAAAATAAAACTACCCCAAGATTCAGCAATCATGTTACTAAATATTTATCCAAAGAATAAAAAAATACTGAATCAAAGGGATACATGCACCCCGATGTTTATAGAAACATTATCTACAATAGCCAAATTCTGAAAGCAGCCCAAGCGCCCATCAAATGCTGAATGGATAAAGAAGATGTGGTATATATACATATATATACAATGGAATATTACTCAGCCATAAAAAAGAATGGATGCTTACTATTTGCAGTAATGTGGATGATGCTAGAGTGTATTATGCTAAGAGAAAGAAGTCAGTCAGAGAAAGACAAATACCCTATGATTTCACTCATATGTGGAATTTAAGAAACAAAACAAACAAACAAGGTGGGGTGTGGAGAGAGGCAACCAAGGCATAGGCTCTTAACTATAGACCACAAACATGGTTACCAAAGGGGAGGTAGTGTGGGGATGGGTAGAGTAGGTGATGGGGATTAAGAAGTACACTTGTGATGAACACTGGATTATGTATGGAAGGGCTGAATCACTATATTCTACACCCGAAACTAATATTATACTGTATATTAACTACCTGGAATTTAAGTGAAAACTTATGGAGTCCAAAGTGAAGACTTTGAAGTCAGGGGGGCTAATTCTAAAGCCAGCAGTCTAGACTGCTGTGTGCTATGTATTATGGGTACATGTGTGGGAAAGGGTAGCCATAGCAAGAAGATTGCTAACACTTACAGAATGGTTCTGCTATGTCACAGACTATTCTAAGAGCAGAGCACATGCTAACTCATTTTATCTTGACAACACCCTCTGAGTTGGTGTCCATCCACCTACGGAAGAAGGAATTAAAGCAGTGAGGTTAATATTATGCCCCATGTTATACATTTGCCATCTATTTTATGAGCTTATTTATACCCCCACATCTACAGAAATACAAAATGTGAATCTCATATAGGAGAGAAAGAATGTTTACAAAGCCCAGATTTCAGAGTAAAGATGTGCCAGGTTTGAACCTGAATCCATGCCATTACTAGCTGTGTTACTTTGTATAACTTAAACTCAATGGAAAAGAGTTTTCTTCATCAATACAATGGACTTAGTGACTACTTTGATACATGGAGTATTTACATGATACAGTGAATGTGAATCATCTCACAGAGTCGGGAATAGAGACATTGCAAGTGGTTGTTGTTACTAGAACAGAAGGAAAAGATGGACCATTATTTTACGCATAAGATGTGCTCTTTGTTTGTATCTCTTCCTAAATTCTGTTTACAGATATCTAGTAACTGAAAATGGAATGAAATGATAATGACACCTCGTATTATATGTTGTAGACCATTCTAGCTGACGCAGCATTACACTGAGGTTTGTAATAAACATGGTGACTACACCTATGGGAAGAGAGAACAAAAATTGTGGGAAAAGTTCGGCATCCTCAGTCTCACACTGAAATTTCCTCCAGTCAACCTTCAGTGCTATTTCTACTCCAACTACAAAAGCACATGGCTATATTTCCTAATCTCAGATGTCATGATCTTATTTCTGTTTCATCTCCTTTGAAAAATCTCAAAATGCAAACAAATATTTAGCACTATCAAATCCATAAAGAAGAGAAGAAAAATGATCCCTTTGAAAAATATTCGAAGATGCCTAAAGCTAATCTTCAGTGAAATTTTATTCATCCTATGGAAATAGGAAGTAACTAATTTGTCCAACATCAATAAGAGATGACTTAATTTTAAATATCATTTCAAAAATAAGTCTAAATGAACATTTGGGGGATAGTAATTAAACAAGTAGAACAAGAAATACACCCATGCATTAGGTGTACTGTATCTTCATTTTCTAATGGTTTTACTGAGCGTCATTTTGTGACTTGCCTTTATTTTGGAACAGAAAATATTATCATTAAAGACACACCATTAATCCCACTATGACAATAATTAAGATATATTTGCCCTTTAGGGATGACTGCCCTTCATTTTGTTCATCAATAGATGTCAATAAACCACATGTGTTTAATGAGTATTATTACAACATTGCTTTTATCATCGAATTACAGAAGTCTTTGGGGGAATGTGCTTTGATATATTTTATTTTGTATGTATTAAATAACATTAAATAAATATGAGTTTTGTTAACCTTAGGTAATAAATGGATAGATGTATAGAATAATTTACGGCAGTTGTGTGCAATCTGACATATGGGAAAGTAAGAAAATGCCTCACATGTGCATTAAGAATTGTGTGACATGAAATGTTCTTCCAGTCTTCCATTCTTAAAAACACATAGCTTAAGATACATAATTTTAAAAATTAAAAAATAATAAAAATAAATTTTAAACATATTTATAAATATTTGCTATCTTTAATGCATTCTGTTGTTTTTCTTAATTTTCACACAGTGTGTTACCTTTTGACATTCAATACCAGGTGAGTATTACCCTCATGAATTAGTTAAATGTATTATCACTTATGGACCAGGTGAGAACTTTACTAATGAGAAAGCCATCAAAGAGAAATACAAGGAGTAAAAAAGAGAAAAAAGATATTCTCATTCTAAATAACTTTTAACTAAAATCAATATTAGAGATGAAAGAATGTTTCTCCTTAACAGTAAGGTAAAGATAAGTCTTAAAAGAAAATTGTTCAACCTCAAGAGGCTACACTATCATAAATCCTACTCATTTTAGGGAGAGAAAGAAAAATAGGGAAATTATGTTTTTCATTTGGATCACTTGCCAGGGAATTGGTACAATGAGAAGCTGGTCTCAGTATGAGGCCACACTAATTCTCTAGATTATTTTATTGTTATGATTTTAGGTGTTTCCTGACTCTGGCTTCCTTTTGACATTCCCTCTAGACTGTGAGTTCCCTGATGTTCTGGAATATGTCTCATACACCATTTATTTCCAGAATTTTTGTAAAACAATTTATGTATAGTAAGCTCTCAGCAGAATATTTATATTTATATTTATATTTTCTTTCCCAAATTGAATATCTAGAATTATTGTTTTTCTAGAAGAAATTTGAAATTAGATTTCTAACCCAAAATCTGAAAAAAATTTAAAAAAAGATAACACTTAGTAGGATCCAGGAAGAAGACAAATGTGCAGTGGATGTTGCAAGAGTAAAGTGATTTCTGTAATGTCTATCATGTGTATAAAAAACAAAAAATTTGGGATCTTCAACCTTTGAAAGTTATTATTTTTTTTAAGATTTTATTTATTTGTCAGATTGAGAGAGCACAAGCAGAGAGAGTGGAAGGCAGAGGGAGAAGCAGGCTCCCCACTGAGCAGAGAGCCCAATGTGGGACTTAATCCCAGGACCCTGGGATCATGACCTGAGCCAAAAGCAGACACTTAACCGACTGATGCACCCAGGCACCCCATGAAAGTTATTATTTTTAATTATTGTAGATTTTGCAGTTCTGACAAAATAGTAATTGCACCGCCTCCACATTTTTGTATTTGCCTGTATTATCTCACAGGCATAGACAGTGAAATATTAGTATTTTTTTGTAACATGAGTTTCATAATATTTACCTGATATGACTATTTAGAGGATTATATGAATACTATATTTAGCACAGTTCTTGTCATTCACTCAACAACTCCATTAGTGCAGAGCATGTGTCAGGCCCATTCTATAGGCTAAGGTACAGAAGTGATTACAAAGAAGAAAAAAAAGGTGAAATTTCCAATAGAACTAGTATTCTCCCAAGTTTAGGACCCAAGATTCCTTATTCCTTTACCTAACATGATTGATTCTCAAAACATCGATTTTAGGCTATTAAACCAGTCTTCTAATCCTTGGTTAAATTTTATATATATATATATATATATATATATATATATATATATATATATATATAAATACTAAATACTATATACTCTATATTCGATATGGTATATAATCCTCTGTATATGTTGCTGGATTCTTTTTGTTAGTATCCATTGAGAGCTGTCACATCTATATTCATAAGAAATTTTGAGATTTTTTCCTATATTTATAAGAGGTCTGTAATTTTCTTTATGTGTGATACCTTTGTTTGACTTTGGTATCAGTCAATTACGGCCTTATAGAATGAGTTGGGAAATATTCCTTTCTTTTTTACTGTTTAAAAGAGTTTGTTAATGTACTCTTAATCTTTCTTTATACTTGTTATAATACAGATTCAGATTTTCTATTTTTCTTCAGTTAATTTCAGTAGTTGTGTTTTTCTTAGGATTTATCTTATATTTGCTCTTTAATATCAAATTTATTGACACAGAGCTGTTCATATTATTCCACTCTAATCTTTTTTTTTAGATTGTATTTATTTATTTATTTATTTATTTATCTGAAGGGTGGGGAGATGGACAGAGGGAGGGAGAGAGAGAGAGAATCTTAAGCACACGGTGTGGAGCCTGACTTGGGGCTTGATCTCATGACTCTGAGGTCAAGACCTGAGCCAAAATCAAGAGTTGATGCTTAACTGACTGAGCCACCATGCCCCCTGCCCAATCTTTTTTTAATTCTAAACTATTAGTAATAGTTCCTCTTTTATTTCTGATATTTATGTATTTAAGCTTCTCTCTCTTCTTCTTGGACGTTCCTGCTAATAGTTTGCCAGTTTTGTTATCTTTTCAAGAAACAAACTTTTGGTTCTATAGATTATCTTTATTGCTTACTATTCTTTATTTCATTAATTTCTTTCTAATCTTTTTTATCTACTTCCTTCTGCATGTATTACGTTTAGTTTTCTTTTTCCAAAGTATTTAGGAGGAGAGATAGATTATTGATAAGAGATCTTTCTTTTTTCCTAATATCAGTATTTATAGCTATAAATTTCCCTGAAAAAATTTCTTTAGTTGAGCTTAAGTATTGGCATGTCATGTTTTTATTTTAACTCATTTAAAATAGTTTTCTAATCTTCTCATTTCTGTCTGGATCCTTCTTTTATTTAGGAGTGTGCTTAAATTTTTGCATATTTATAAATTCACAAATTTCTTTCTATTATGCATTTCTATTTCGCTCCATTGTGGTTGGAGAATATACTGTGTTCAGATCTTTTTAAATTTATTAAGTTTTGTTTTATGGTCTAAGATATGGTCTATCTTAGAGAATGTTCCATGTGTACTTGAGAATTACATTCTACTATGCTTGGGTAGAATGTTCTATAGATGTCTGTTTGGGTTAGTTGGAGTATAGTGCTGATCCAGTTTTCTATTTTATTTTTCACTTTCTTTCTAGTTGCTGTATTGGTTACTGAAAGTGGAACATTAAAGTTTCCCAATTTTATTGTTAATTGTCTAATTCTTCCTTCAAGTCTGATAGATTCTGCTTCATGCAATTTAGGGCTATGTTGTAGGGTACATATATATACAACATATATGTTGTAGGGTACATATATATATTTATAATCATTATATCTTCAATATTGACCCTCTTACCATTATAAAATAAACCTCCTTAGCATAGCTTTCTATGGTTTCTATGTGCATTATATAGTATACTGACTAACCACCTAAAAATATCAGGACTTAATTCCTAAAATATGTAAATGTTACTTGAGTAGAAAAATGGTCTTTGCAGATATGATTAAGTTACAAAATTTGACATGAGAAGATTATCTTGTATTATAGAGGCAGGACTCTAAATCCAGTCAAAAGCGTTCTTATTAAGAGACAGAGGAAGATCTTACATACTGAGAAGAGGAAGAGACATTATGGCCAAAGAAGCAGAAATCAGAGTTATATAGCCAAAAGTCAAAGTAATGTCCAGCAGCCAATAGAAGCTGGAAGAGGCAAATATTAGATTATGTTATATTGTCTCCTTTGGGAGTGAAGTCTCTCTAATGTTTTGATTTTGACTCGGTGAAACTTATTTCAGACATCTGACTTCCAGAAATTTGAGAAAATAAATACATGTTGCATTAAACTATCCAGGTTGCAATAATATTTTACAAATTAGCCATCATAAAGTACCACAATTGATATTACATTTTCCACCATTTGGTTTGATTTATTTATATCTTTGAATCTAGTTTATCCCTTTGTAAGCAGCATATAATTGGATCTTGATTTTTTTTATTATTCTGAAAAAAACTTAGGTTGAAATTAAAAATCATCAAAATTAATGGGAAACAGTGAAATCAGTACTTATAGGGAATTTTATAGCATCGAATGAATATATTCAAAAGAAAAAAAAAAAGACCTAAAATCAGTCAATTAGGCCTCCAATTTAGAAAACTGAAAAAAAGACAAAATTAAGTACAAATTATTCAGAATAAAATAAATAATACAAATTAGAACAGAAATTAATCAAATTGAAAACAAGAAATGGTGATAGAGAACATCAACAAAACCAAAACCTCGTTTTTTAAAGAGATCAATAAAATCAATACACCCCTAGTCAAGTTAACTAATAACAGAGAGAAGACTCAAATCACTAGCATTAGAAATGATATCATGGTCATCAGAGATCTCATGAACATAAAAAAGCTAATCAGAGAATACTATGAACAGGTCTATTTCCACAAATTTCATAGCTGAAATGAAACAATTCCTTGAAAAACACGATATACTAAAACCTCATAGAAGAAATAGGTAATCTGAATAGCTTGTATTTATTAAAGAAATTGAATCAATAATTAATAACCTTCCAGAACAGGAAGTATCATTCCCAGAGGTATTCACTGATGAATTCTACAAAACACTTAGAAAACAAATTATACTAATTCTATACTATACTAATTCTATACTAATTAAGGCCCAAAGAGAATACTTTCCAACTCATTCTGTGAGGTTAGAGTCACCCTAATGCCCAAATCAGACAAAGACTTTATAGGAAAAGAAAACTAGAGACCAATAACTCTCATGAACACAGTTGCAAAAATCTTCAGTAAAATACTTGCAATTCAAATCCAACAATATATAAAAAGAATTATACACCATAACCAACTGGGTTTTATCTCAATATGCAATTCTGGTTCAACCTTTGAAAATCAATTAATGTAATCCATCACATCAACAGACTAAAGATTTAAAAATCACATGATTATATCAATAAATGCAAAAAACATTTAACAAAATCCAACACTCATTCATGATAAAAACTCTCAGCAAACTAGAAATACAGGGAACTTCTCAAACTTTGCAAACAATATCTACAAAATATCTTCAGCAAACATTCCACTTAATGATAAGATACTAAAAATTTTCCCACTAAGATTACAAACCAGGCAGGAATGTCCCTTCTCACCACTGCTCCTCAACATCATACTAGAAATCCTACCCAATACACTAAGACAGGTAAAGGAAATAAAAGGTATCTAGATTGGAAAGGAAGAAATAAAACTATCTTTATTCATAGATGGTGTCATGGTCTACAGAGAAAATTTGTACGAATTGACAAGAAAAAGAAAAAAAATTAAAATTAAAAAACCCTCCTAGAACTAATAATCAATTATAGCAATGTTGCAATATTACAGGATACAAGGCCAATATATAATAATTTATTACAACAATGAACAAATGGGATTTAAATTAAAAACACAATTCCATTTACATTAACATGGTCCAAAATGAAATATTTAATATAAGTCTAACAAAATTTCTCTTTAGGACATTTTAAAATCTTATGAAACTATTAAAGGAGAACTTAAGAAATAGATAGTCCATGTGTATGAACAGGAAAACTTGTCAAAATGCCAATTCTTCACAACTTGGCCTATAAATTTAATACAGTTCCAATCAAAATCCAATAAATTATTTTGTGGATACTTACAATGGATAATTATATTGGATTTCATTATAATGCTTATATTAAAAGGCAAATACCCAGCATAGCCAACTTAATATTGATGTCAGGGAACCCACACGATCTGACTTCAAGACTTAACTACATAGCTGCAGTAATTAAGACAAAGTGGTGTTGGTGAAATACAGAGAAATAGACTAAAGTAACAGAATATGGAAACTAGAAATGAATACACATACACAGTGGTCAACTGACAGCAAAAACAATGCAATGAAGCAAAGAAAGTCTCTTCAGTAAATGGTGCTGGAACAAGTGAACATCTGCAGCAACAACAACAACAAAGAAATGAAGTTAGATAGTGATCTTACAACTTTTAGGAAAATTTACCTGAAACAGATCGGAGGCCCCTACATGTAAAATAAAACTAAAACTTCCTGATGCATGACATAAGATAAAACCCAAGTTATCTTGGTTATGATGATGACTTTTTAGGTAAAACACCAAAGGCATGATCCATGAAAGTAACAATTGATGAGCTGGACCTATTAAAATTTAAAATTCTGCTCTGTGAAAAACAGAAGAGAATAAAGAAAAGCCAAATCAGGACAAAATATTTGCAAGACACATCTGATAAAGAACTATTTCTCAAAACATACAGAAAACTCCTAAAACTCAACAGTAAGAAAAAGAACAACCCAATTAAAAATATGGGCACAAGACCTAAACATTCCATTATACATGTATAGATAGATAAAGATATAGATACAGATGTAGATATAGATACTCATATCTACATCTATATCTGTATTTATATATATATATCATATATATTATATATAGAGATAGATATCAGTATCTGTATCTATACCTGCATCGGTATCTACATCTACATCCATATCTACATCTATATATCTCACATCTTTAAATATTCATCTATCAATAGGGTAACATGTTAATCCTTTAATGAATATTTTACTACAATTTTTTAAAAGTTATTTTCTAAATGGTTGCTCTAGGATGTTCTGTTCTGTTTGATGACACGTTGTCATCACAGCTTTCTTTAATTCTTGGAACTTGGATTCCCTTACTTCTTTGAACGTATTTGGTTGCCTGACTTGAGATTTTTCACTGTTAAATCAAACATCTGGGCCCTCTTAAAGTCACTTTCTGTTGCTTGCTACTTTTCCTGTATTGAGATACAGCTTCCTGTTTCTTTTCATGCTCAAAATATTTTGTTAAAAACTTAAACTTTTAAGTAATATTGCAGTGATTCTGGATACTGTGTACCCTACCCCCCATCCCCAGAACCTATTTTTTTTTCAGAACCTATTTTTTTGTTACCAGTGTCTTTATTTATTTAGTGACTTGGCTAGACTGTTTTAGTCAAGTCTATTTCCCCCGTGTTGTAAAATTTCTGATGTCACTCTTTAAAGGATAACCTCTTTGGTACCCACAACAATCACCCTGGGATTCCCATGGTTTTAGCTGGGCTTTCTTTGACTTTCTCATTATCTAATATCTCTATTAAACTCTCTTCCTTATTGTTATAACACCAACTATTATGCTCCATAGTTCCATATGGAGCTCCATATGCTGGTTGATTGCCCTATTACTTTCAACAGTGTCCTTGAGCATATATTGCTCCACAAGCTGATCCAAGTAAATTCAGATAAAGACAGTGTTTTAGACCAACATCATGGTTTTTTGTTTTGTTTTATTTCTTTTCCTCAAAGGGCTCTTCATATGTGTCTTTTTCCCTAGTACTCTCTGGTATGTCATGGCTTAGAGCTTAGCTTATATTACTCTTAGAACTACGAGTCTCCACTTAACTGATTACCATGAATGTTTCCATTGTTTTGGAGAGTGCCCTTCGTTTTTAATTTCTTCAGATTCTTTTTTAAAAAGATCTTGGCTCTCTTCTCCTGGTGTGGAATCAGGCTATCAGAGCTCCAGTGTTCTCAGCCTGCCATTCCTAAGGCAGATCCTCTGACTTATTATGGGAGGTAAGTGGAGAAAGGGAGCCCTGACCCCACCAGGAATTTAGCTTCTCTAACTTGGAGGGGAGAGTTTGAGAATAGTTGTTACCTCTCTCTCCAGGTGACATTGGGGATTGAAGGGAGAGGAAATCCCATAACCTTGGTCACATATACCTGGAGTGGAACCTCCACTAAGCTGAGCTGGTAGAGTAGAGGATGGGGAGTAAGTGGGTCATCATTCATAGACTTGTGCTATTCTTACAGAGATTTAGTAGGTTTTCTTGAATAAATGTTTCTCCACTTGTTGTTTGTTCTTAGGACAATTTCCAGATATCCTATTCTTAAAAAAATAATTTTTACCTATTATATTTGTTTCATGGTAGAATGAGTCCACAAGCCTACTCACACCACCATTACAGCAGTGAAATTCTCACACTGGCCTTTCTGACCAAGGTTGAGTAAGGTGAACATCGAGTAATCTCCAAGATAGAAGATATTATCATAAAATCCTCCCCTCCCTACAATTCATACATCATTTAAAAATGCCATTGTTCTAATAATTTTGTCAAAAAGATATTCATGACTAATAAACTCTTACAGTTTATTAGTTGTCAGTTTAAATGCACAGACACACACAGAGAGACACATATATACACATATTATTACCCCACATGGGGACATGATGCTTCTTTTTTCCTCACTGAGCCATCCTGACAATCAGCATGTGTGGCTGAGAGTTATCCCAAATAACTACATTCAAAGAACATTTCTGTACTAACATCTGAATGTTTCATCCAAATGATTACATTCTTAGGCTCTTTCTATAATTTTGGACTATTTCAATTTTAATTCATTCCACTGAAAAATGAGCCATTGAACACCTATTATAGACCAGACAGGAAACGAGGGTAGAAATAGAAATTTCTTTTTCCTTTAATGTTTTTTCTTTTTTTTAAGAGATTTTAATTATTTATTTGACAGAGAGAAAAAGAGAGAGTGAGCACAAGCAGAAAGGAGCAGCAGTCAGAGGGAGAAAGAGAAGTAGGCTCCCCACAGAGCAGAGAGCCCAATGGGAGCTCTATCCCAGGACTCTGAGAGAGTTGTGAGCTGAAGGCAGACACTTAACTGATTAGAACCACCCAAGTGCCCCTCTGGTTTTCATTTTAAGGATATTTTCATTTGATACAGAGCAAGGTAGAAGCACTGTTCAAAGAGTTCTGTTATCATTGACCCCTGTCAACCTCCAATGTGTCTTTTCTGAGAACCACTTCCCTGGTACAGTCCATCATCACATCTCACCCAGGCTATATTTGATTCCACTTGTGCATTAACTGCTGCACACCAGCAGCAACTGATAGAAATATAATGCACATCATATATGTAATATTTAAGTTAAAATTTTTGTTTTGAGATACCATAGTTTTGCAGTTCCATGTACCCTGACTTAGTTTCCCCCAGTGATAATATCCTGCAAAACCATAGTATGATACCATGATATTTACATTATACATTATATAGTATCATATTACAAAAAGGTATATACATTATACCATCCACCAATTTTATTCAGATTTCCCCAGTTTTCCTTATACTCGTGCACACACAAATGTGTGTGTGTGTGTGTTGCTTGCATTTAGTTCTATGCAATTTTGTCACGTGCAGGTTCATCACCATACACAGTCAAGATGCAGAATAGTTCCATCATTATGTGACCCTCTTTCATTTCATTGCTAAGGTTTTCTCACTTTTTATTTCACTCAATAGATTTTATAATAAATCCTTGAAACACTTTTATGGTGGTTGTTCTAAAATTTGTCCTTGATGGTGTGCCTGGGTGGCTCAGTCAGTTGAAGGTGTGACCCTTGATTTCAGTCAGTTCAAGGTATGACCCTTGATTTCAGTCATGTTGTTAGGGTTGTGAGGTTGAGCCCCATGTGAGGCTCTGCACTCAGTGGGGAGTCTGCTTGAGATTCCCTCTCTCTCTCCTTCGGCGCCACCCCTGCTCACTTGCATACACACTCTTTCTAAAATTAATAAACAAAATCTCCAAAAATCGAACAAAAAATACAATTCTTCCTAGATAATTCCAACATCTGATTCATCTCAGTGTTGGCATCAGTTGATTACCTTTTCTCTCAAACATTGTGATTTTCCTATCCCCCAGTATGACAGGTGATTTTCAGTTGTATGCTGGATATTTTGGTTATTGTGTGAGGAAACTCTGTGTCCAATTTACATCTTTTATTTTAGGATTTATTCTGTTTTATTTATCTCCCAGGCCTTGGCTTACTTTTGTAGGTTGTGGTTTTAATGACAATTTAATTTTTTGAGCCTTCACGGTACTCTTCTGGTTTGCTCACTTTATTGGTTGCTGTTCATACTCTGTCACTGGTTGCTGCTAGTGCTGCCTGTGATGGCAGAGATTCCTCAAGTGAGTTACCTGCTGCTTCTAAGTAGGGGAAGGGAGGATCTGGACCATGAGTGCATCCCAGGTGGGGCTTCTTGTTGCCCTTGCCTTCTGGCCACACAGTGTCTCTTGTGATGGAAGACAGTCTCAGGTTTAGTGGATGAGGAAATCTTTTCTCTTGGTCTTTTATTGCTGGAAGGACTCCCAATTAATGTCCTGGGGGTACAGATGGGATCTCTTGGTTTTGTCAGCTGATCTCCCACTCAACCATGAAAAGGAATGAAACTCCCTTGGACACATTATGTGTGTAGGTTTGGATTCAGAAAATGTCAGTCCTGGGTTAGTTTACTCTGTTGGATGGATTTCTGTGGTACTCTACAGCTGTGATGTACTTTCACTGCCAATGTCTCTAATATTTTTCTTTTACTCTTTACTCAGAATGCACCTTGATTTCTCCTTGCAGTATTTCCAAGATTTAAAATTATGCTTAGTGGGAAGGAGTAGAAAAAAAAAATGTCTGTCCCATCTTGTCTAGAGCAGACATTTTTATAGTCTGTGGGACAGCTGGGTGGCTCAGTCAGTTAAGCATCTGACTCTTGATTTCTGCTCAGGTTTTATGATCTCAGGGTCCTGGGTTTGAGACCCAGGTGGGTCTCCACTCCCAGTGGGGAGTCTGCTTGAGGATTCTCTCCATCTCCCTCTGCCCATATCCCACTAAAATAAATAGAATAAATCTTAAAAAAATAAGAAATCTCTATGTATGTAGTTTTTTATTTTTAATAGTTACATTAAAAAAGTAACGAGATGAAATCAATTTTATTAGTATATTATCCAATATACCCAAAATATTATTTTAACATATAACCACTATAAACATTGATCTATTTTTATTTAAATTAATTAGCCAACATCTAGTACATCATTTTTGATGTAGTGATTCATTAGCTGTGTGTAATAACCAGTGCACATCAGATCACGTCCATCCTTAATGCCCATCTATTTTACACTTTTTTCTTCCCATACTACTTGAAATCTACTATATATGTTATAATTACAGTTCATATCAATTTATAACAGTCTCAATTCATGTACTTAACAACCTCATGTTGATAGGGACTGCCATATTGGATACTATAATTCTAGACACTTTCACTTATTATATGCACAGGTTTTATGATGATTTTTTTAAAAATCTGGTAATATTTCTTCTTGTATAAAACCCTTCAGAGACTTTCCAATCGACAATGGAAATATTCCAAAAATTCTAATCATAGCTTCCAAGGCACAGAATGAGGTAATGCTTCTTCATTTTTTTCCCCTGTTGATTCTTAGTAACATTCACATGTTAGCTTAATTGTCACACCCTCAGGGAAGCCTTCTCCAATCCCCCAAATAAGTCAGGTCTCCCTGTTAATACCTCTCAATGTGCATTGTGTTTTCCCTGTGCAGCCCTTATCACAAATTTATATAACATATTTAATTATGTAGCTATTTGTTTGTTGATTATATTCCCTTTTACATTGTATGCTCCATGGAAGCTGTATCTTATCTATCCCATTCATTACTGTATCCCCAGTGCCGATTATAATACCTGTTGTTCAAATGAATAAATGAATTTCACTAATTCAAATGTGTAAGCTGGAAGCTAAAATCTCCCTATTCTAAAAATTACCACCACAGAACTTGTAAATGGTTAGTTTTCAAATGCATAAGGAATGATATTTTAAATCATTAATTAAATACTGGCTCATTTCTTGTTTTATAGTACAACTAAATTTATATGAAATGTTTATTTGCTAGTATATCCTATGGAGTTCACAATCCCAAATGTTATATCTGTCCTTAGATACTATTTGCAAAAGAAATATAAAATGAATTTCCAGAGAAACCCTGTAAATAGTGTCTTACACAGACACTAGTAAGCACTATTATCTAACACTAGGTAATATTAGACAATAATATTAAATACTAATATTAGATAATAATCAGAATTTGGAAGGATTTCCTTGATGGTTTGTTCTTGTGTTCTTTCTCATCTGTGAATTGGAATATGATGATTGAAACCATGTTGAAAAACTAGAAAAAAGACAAGCACTCCTGATTAGTGCTTGATTAGTGAACCTCAGCTTCATTTCACTTAATGGCCTCCAAATTATTTTTTATAAGTTCTGTCCTATGGACTTGTTTCCAGCAGCCTCCCGAATTATACAAAATAAGGCAGAAATATTTATTTTCATTGGATTTGTCTAGGACTTTCAGTAAGTTAAATTCCAAAGAAAATTTTGGGGAAAAATATCTATGTAGCTTTTTGCTTCTTTGACAGGAGATCAGGTTGGGGACTTTCATTTGGAGAAAACTGAGTGTGTGTGTGTTGTGTGTGTGTGTGTGTGTGTGTGTGTGTGTGTGCATGCGTGTATGCACGTGTATCACTCTATAGTCACTTTCATTAAATTCTTTATCCAGGTCTGGGTTTCTCTTTCCACTCTACACATTTAGAATCAACATCTATCACTTTCTTTTCTAACTTGAAATACCCTAGAATTTAAACTTTTGTAATTGTCTTTCCCCAAATTTTAGTTGGAAAGCTAAAGTGTTATAAAATCTTCCAAATTCAAATCTCAGTGTGCTTTGGTTGCTGTCTGATTATCTATGAAAACATATATAGGTAGAGCTAAGATGTAGAAATACAGAAAAAAATAGATATAGATATAGAGTCAACTATAAATACATATTTTGAAAGATTGAGCTATAATGGTATTATACTGTAATACTCAGTATTACAATACTCCATTCTACTATTTTCCCTTAACTTGGATTACTTTTGAGTAAAGTATTTCCATAGTTGGGGGCAGAATTCAGCATGTACAGATTTATTTGCTATATATATACATATACATACTTAATTTTTGATAAAATTAAGTACATTTTTGATAAATGGATAAAACAAAGACATTGTTACATTGTTTGAAATACCAATTTTGAATAGAAAAGAGATTTAGATTGTGTCCACCTAAGCTGATCCAGTATTTCTAAACACTATTCTGGTTAAGTCAGTGTGCAGTAGTTAATATTACTTGTTTCCACATGGTAATTATAAAGGCAGGTGACGGTATGGTCACCAATTTGGCTATTTAATGTAAGCAAATGGAGTATCCTTTTTCTGCCATTTGAAAACATTTTGTTCAGTTATCCTTAATAGTGGCAATATTTCCCTATACCCCCACTTTTAAAAAGATCACTCTAAATGATCCTCCTTAGTGAAATTTTATGGAGTGCCCATCAAATGCGTCTTGCTGTATTAGGGATACTCCTAAGATAATTCCACCATTACTGAAGAAAAGATTTCCTATATGAGAATTATAGTCTCTTCAGATCAAATGAGCTTACACTGAATCCCATTTCAACTGAGCTTTATTTGGGTTCTTGGTATAAATCACTTCACGAGTGAGCGTAGAGCTTTTAAAAAAAATCATTGCTAATTTTTAAACCATTTGAGAAAATGAAAACTGCGAAGACTATTGAATATGCATTGGTTTTGGAGTTAAGACTGTCCCATTACCTCAGCCATGTCCTTCACCAAATTCCCTTTGGAATCATCGTGAGGAGGAATGATACGTCTTTCTCTACACGCTGGCCAGATCAGACACATTTTCGTATCAATGAAGTCTGTTTCAAAGGCACATTGCCAAGATGATAATTTACCACAAACAAAATAAACAAGACAGAGGACAGGATATCAGACCCAGACAGAAAGCTTGGAGAGCGGGGAGGAGTTCTCTCCCAACACCACTGGTGTTGCCTCTGTGGCAGCAAACCATGGTATTGAAAGAGCCCCCCAAATTGGAATGCTTTTAAATTACATATTTTAATACAAAATAATACATAGTTATACTGTAAATACCTTCACACTAGTGTGCTCATATGTACAGCTGTATATGTATGTGCATGTTTGTGTGTGTTTGTGTATTCACATATGTACCTATGGTTGACCCTTGAAGAACAGGGGTTTGAAATGTGTCAGTCCATTTATATTCAGATTTTTTCAGATAAAATCAGGACAGTACTGTAAATGTATTTCCTTCTTCCTCATGATTTTCTCAATAATACTTACTATTTTCTAGCTTGCTTTATTGTTAGAATACAGTAAACAAAACATATAACAAGCAAAATATGTGTTAATTGGCTGTTTATGCTAGCTGTTAAGTCCTTGGGTCAACAATAGGGCTATGAGTAGTTAAGTTTTAGGGGAGTCAAAAGTTTAAATGCTGATTTTTTACTTTGTAGGGAGTCAGCACTCTTAACCCTCATATGGTCCAAGGGCCTATATTATATTACATATGTATGTACTGATGGTTAAAAATTAACCTATATTTAGGATTATATAAAGTTTCACCATAAAAAAAAAATATATATATATATATATATATATATATATATATATATATATATATTTTTTTTTTTTTTTTCCCCCTGCAGCTCTTTTAGGTCTCAAAATTTTCAGGGAAAAAAAAAGTACTAAAACTTTGTCACACAAATTCAACATCAGCTACAGCAGCTGTCTCCCCGTCACCAACAAAACAACAAAATAAATTATGCATTGTGCTTTTTAAAAATTCCTAGGGACAAAAGTGATTTGATCAATTTAAGACCCAATGAAGATGGCACTTTAATCTACTACCTCTGATCTGCATATCAATGAAATATGTGCAGGGTGGAGAGGAAGGATCCCTTAAAGAACTGGAACAGATAAAAGACACTGGTAGGAGGGGGAAGTTTCAGTAAGCACCCAGAGAAGTGCTGGGGAAAAGGACCCAATCTAGCCAGAATGAAAGCCAGGACCTTCAGGGAAATAAGGGAAAACTCCCCGTGATCATATGCCAAGCATTGTAAAAGATGTGTTTCAGTCCCTGAGAATAATGCAGTTAACATTAACAGAGGTGAGGGCAGCAGGCCCTGCAGAGAAGTAAGAGCAGGCAAAGGCATGTGGGAACTGGAATTTCATATCCATAAGGTCGAACACTTTCATATGACACAGCAGGCAAAATGACTGATGAAGGATGGATCCCAGGACGGGGGATGTGGGGAAAATAAGAGCAGCAGGTCCTGGGTAAGTGAGGGCACGAAAAACTAAACCCAGAGAGAAACTAGTTGGAGAGGAAATCCTTAGAGTTGCCAAGAAATTTAATCAGAGAAATCGCTTAGGAGTGGAGCAGAGAGATGCTCAGAGGAGGAAACACGAGGAGCCCCGTGGCTCTCTCAGTGGATCTCACTGGGAGAAGATCTGGGGAGGTAATGAGGTGTGGGCAGTGTAATTGAGAAGGGAGAAGGAGGGAACTAAGATACATGAATAACCAACGTAGGGTTAAGAGACCATTTGGCAATTATTTTGTAGTAACTGGCTGGTGATAATTGGAGCTGGGAAGAAAATGGGAGCTGCGGGTGTGTCTAGACTCAAATGTAAGGCAAACAGAGAAAGGGCTGCAACTGTCAACATCAACCTGGTAAGTTTGGGTTGTAGGTTTCAGTACATAATCAGAGTTTTATTGTCATCAACTTTGTTATACTTAAAACAGTTGCATCACCTCTCCCCACTCCCAGAGAAGCCTGGGAGTGAGATTTTAAATAAGCAACACCATTGTTCTTTGTGCTCTTAAACACACACACACACATGTATATGTTCACATGTTTGAGTTCATATTGACATATTGATAATCAAATCAGCCTGTCATCTGTTCAATGTGTGGTTCAGTTCTAGCTCTGGACATGAAATGATGATCCTCCTTCAAGAAATACACAATCTAGAAATGGAGGAGATGGCTTCTTTTATTTATTTATTTTTTAAGTTTTATTTTTTTAGTGTTCCAAGATTCATTTTTTATGCACCACACCCAGTGCTCCATGCAATATGTGCCCTTCTTAATACCCACTAAGATGGCTCCTTTAAAAACAGCCTATCAAGTTGACAATTGCTATCCTGGGAATGGAAACAGAGTAATGAGGGAACATATAGAAGACAAACAATTAGTTTCCAGGGGCAGGAAATGCCACACTGTTCCAGCTAATTAAATAATTTGTTTAAAAGAAGGGTTGCGGGGCGTCTGGGTGGCTCAGTGGGTTAAGCCTCTGCCTTCGGCTCGGGTCATGGTCTCAGGGTCCTGGGATCGAGCCACACATCGGGCTCACTGCTCAGCGGAGAGCCTGCTTCCCCCTCTCTGTCTCTGCCTGCCTCTCTGCCTATTTGTGATATCTGTCTGTCAAATAAATAAAAAATATTTAAAAAAATAAAAAACAAATAAATAAAAGAAGGGCTGCTCTGTAATACATACCTGGATCATCATTTTGAGGAAGTTCCATATCTACATTAGTAGTCTTGCCTTGGCTAGTTACAGAGTGATTCTCCATCTCATTTCTGTTAATTCTGCTTTTCCTCATAGAAGGAAGCCCTTCTTCAAACCCTTTAAAAAGTGTCCCAGTGGTTTCCTGCATAGTGTGAGGGTCCCACTATGATCCTCCTGATTTTTGCAGTTAATGTGACTTTTTGTGTTAAAAATAAATTTTGAGTAAGCGTAAGTGGCAAGATAAAATTTGTTGTTTTTTTCTTTCCTGAAATCTACAGTTTGTAGATAGATCATGGGATATCGTCATTTGGGCATACCATTAGATCGAAGAATGACATGGTTGCAAAATTTTATCAAGTACACTTTTTATTTTATTAACATTTTTTAAGAATTTATTTATTTATTTGACAGAGATCACAAGTAAGCAGAGAGGCAGGCAGAGAGAGAGGGGGAAGCAGACTCCCCGCTGAGTGGAGATCTCGATGTGGGGCTCGATCCCAGGACTCCGAGACCATGACCTGAGCTGAATACAGAGACCCAACCCACTGAGCTATACAGGCAACCTTTTATTTTATTTTATATTTTATTTTATTTTGGGTTATATAGTTCTTGCATTGCAAAAGACGGAATAAGAAGTACTCGAGAAAAAGTAGAATTGTCTCCTGGGTTTCCCACTCCAATATATAAAACTCTTAATTTTCCAGCTCCTGGGAAATTATGGGTGCTGCAGATGCCTTTTCACGTGATTCTGATGAGTTAGATGCCATTTAGATCAATGCAGTGGCTCTAAGACTGATTTTTTGGATACCTCGAGACAGAACTTCATGCAAAGGGTGACAAGCAACTTTAAAGTGGTGGCTTTGATAAATAGCAGCTGGTGATTATGTTTCCTTCGGACATGAGTGTCCGCAGCTCCATGAATGCTATCACGACTGTTATGTTTGAAGGAAGCAACTGCACAAATAGGCAATGGGTTTAATATTAGCAGCAAAGTTTCAACCCGGGTAATGTGCATCTACCACAAAGAAAACCCTTTGGCATGGTTTTATTACAAAAATGTATTATAAACTTTCTAAGGTGGTAATATTGGGAAAATTTTCTCATCGTGAACTTGTAGCTGTTACAAAAGCTACTCTGTAAATTCTTCAATGGCCCAGCATCCAATCTATCTTCTAAAGTCTGTGTCCCACAAAAATCCAGTGAGGGGGAAAAAAAAAATCCAGTAAGTGCTGGGATATGAACATCCATCTCAAATACAAAAATGTCAAGGTTACCTTCCTTAAAACAACAGTTTTTAAGCAATGATTTTATGTATGACTGGAAATGATCTTTCTCATTAATGGCTTGTGTGTGGTTGTTTTCCAGTACCCATAGCCTGACTTCTTTACTGGAGCAACATATCCATTATAGATATAAGAAAAAATAATATTTTTGCAGAAACTGCCTTTACATTTATTGAGCCATACTAGCTAACCTCTTTTTAAAACATTTGTCCAGGGTGCCTGGGTGGCTCAGCGGTTTAAGCCTCAGCCTTTAGCTCAGGTCATGATCTCAGGGTCCTGGGATCAAGTCCCGCATCGAGCTCTCTGCTTAGCGGAGAGCCTGCTTCCTCCTCTCTCTCTGCCTGCCTCTTTGCATACTTGTGATCTCTCTCTGTCAAATAAATAAATAAAATCTTTTTAAAAAATTTGTCCATACATCTTTGCTAATTGAATGTGAAGTGGAAAGGATATGATCCAGGGAAGCAAAGGGAGGAAGCGGTGATACAGGTCTGGGTGTATTTCCCAGGCCCCCACCACAGCAGTGGCCCTGGGACAATGCAGGCAAAGCACAGGCCTGAAGCTGTGACATTCAGCTCGGTCATTTTCTTGTTCTGAGCTTGGGCAGGCTGCTTCCCCCCTCCAAAGTGAGGCCTCTCCGTATGTGAAATGGAATGACGATATGTGCCTGAGCCACATCACAAGCTTGCTGGGAGACCTGAATGAGAACTCTGAGATATCTAGAATGCCCTGCCCTGTTCTGACTCCAGGAATCACCTGGGTGACTTTGGACTTGTTTTTCTCACTTCTGTCTGCCCGGTTTCCTGATCTGGAGAATGGTGGTAGCGAAATCGTCTGCCTCTTTGGGAGCGGTAGTTGAGGATCAAATGAGATCACGTGTGCAAAACATTTAGCAGAGCACCTACTCTGCTGTCATAGCCCAACAGACGACGCCAGTATTACTCTTTGTGTAGAAGCATTCGAAGTTTACTGGGAAAGTAGTTTGACTGAATTGCAACCATTCGAGTTTCTTTGCTATGTACATTGTATACACCGGAATGGTTTTTATGGTTCTCACTGTGTCTTTGCAGTTAAATCACATGTATTTCGGCAGGTGATTTTCATTCATTAGGGTGTTCCTGGAACAGTACTGTTTTTCATAGTAGAGGGAGATTTTGCTCCCTTGATGGATGGCAGCGAACCTCCCTGGGATCATGTCACGTGATGAAACAGGCATTAAAACAACAACAACAACTAAGGCGCCTCCTCTTTTTTGTTGCTTGCCTTTGTTACAGTCTCTCTGGTGCACTGCTCTTGGCATAACTCGGACAGTTGGCTCTCAATGCCAAGGCTAACACCGTGGTGAAGAAGTGAAACAAATCTCCGCTAAAAGTTTTAACCAGATTTCCTCCATTTAAAAATGATGATTTATGGTTACGAGTCCTCAGTTTAATATGCATTAAGAATTCAAATGCTGTTGCAATAATTTTTTAGTAAAAGCTGCTTTTTAGGACTACCTTTGCACATTTTCTTCGCAAGCAATAATTCTTCATCTATGGAGTAATTTATTTCTTCTGGTTTTAATATGTTACAGATGAATGGTTGTATGTCTTTCCTGTTAGAGCATTACAAGACAGGCCACTTTTGCATTAGGCTGGTACTACAACAGATACCTGTGGTGCTCTTCATGGTTCATGTGGTACTAATTTAAATGGGAAGTTGCACATATTTCATTGAAACACTTGGTAAAGCCAGCTTTCACAGAAGGGTGCAAATGATGGACTGTTCTCTGTGTGCAGCCGAACTGCTTTAAATGTGTCAGAGAGGGTTATGGATCATTTCATTCACCCATCAACTCTGGTCCGCTGTGTGTACAAATCACAGCAGAGTGTCATCCAACAGAACATTCCTGACAATACTAGAACATTTATAGTACTGCCATTTTTAATAGGAGTTCTGCAACCCCGTTTAAATCGTATTACCTCTTTAACACTTTCCTTCCTGACCCTTTTCTCCAGCTGGCTTGGCGGAGGTTGCAAGGTTGACTGGGGTTTATTATCACCCTTCAGCCCTGGAGCGAGAGTGTTTGGGCAGATCTCACTTCACGCTGCATTTGGATCCTAACTTGTGCTATAGCTACTCCTATTAGGAGCTACATGTGCCTTTTTTACCAACCCTTCATGGTTGGTTCTTGGGCACGCTGACCCATAACATCTCAAATGGGCAGCTCTGGTTTCCAAGAAGTAAACTGAGTGGACTTCTAAGTGTTACTTGATTACTAAATCCCCTGCTTTGCCTTTGACAAGTACTAGTAGCTAAGAAAACTAAAGCTTTCAGTTATTATGATTGTTTTTTCCTAGTTATGGGATTCTGTACATTTTTTAAAGGTTTTATCAAGACAGCTCAGGGACTGCTGAAAATAAGTGTATTGAGCTCTGTTTTCTGCAGCTCAAATTATAGGCTTCTGGACAGTTGGGCAAAAACCTGACTCGGAATGAAATTATGAAGATCCCACTTAACATTGTCTATGCCGCCATAATGAAAGAGAAAGAGGCATCCCATGTATTTTGGGACCTCATGACATTGTTTATATATTTTTAAAATTGAGGTATAGTTGGCATACAACATTATATTCATTTTAGGCTATTACTTATGTTTTGATGCTTATTTCAGCTGGCTGGCTGGTGATATTAGTAGTTACTTTCTACATAAATTGGTAAGGAAATGTGGTTTACAAGTTAAAGCTCATTGCTGATTGGAAGAATCTAAGGCAAGTTTTTTTTAAAAAAGTCATTATAGGGACGCCTGAGTGGCTCAGTTGGTTAAGCGGCTGCCTTCGTCTCAGGTCATGATCCCAGCGTTCTGGGATGGAGTCCCACATCGGGCTCCTTGCTTGGCAGAGAGCCTGCTTCTCCCTCTGCTTCCGCCTGCCCCTCTGTCTGCCTGTGCTCGCTCTCTCTCTCTCTCTCTCTCTCTCTGACAAATAAATAAAATCTTAAAAAATTTTTTTAAAAAGTCATTATAAATATGAAGAACACTAACAAGGCAAGAAGAAGTGGAGTAGCTGATGTCCCTGGGATTCTATGTAAAATACTAATCCGGGTCCTAGAGTAATACTCTTTTGTTGGGATAAATTGAAGCAGACGTAAAAATGCAAACATTCAGAGATCATATGCTATGCAACTCTCAGAACTCAAAATCACATGCTCAGGTAAAAAGTAAACATAGATATCTTTCATAATTCTTAGAAATTAGCTTTGTGTTAGCCACTGTATTTACTTACTGGAAGAAACAGGAAAAAATAACCTTAAGAAGGACTCTATTTGTAGCATGTGTCTCTCCAATCTGAGGTTTATTGAATCATGAAATCTGTAAACCAATGCCTATCATTTTCCAATTTTCTTTTGAGGTGAATATTTAGTCATAGTACACACTTTTCATTTCAGTCAATAATATCAATATGACAAAAATCAGCAGAGTAATGCCATCCTGTGACCTCAAGAGAGGTTCTGGCTGTGCTGGAACTCAAATGTACAGGTTGTTTAAATGAGATGCAAATAGGGGAATCTATCATGAAGAAGGAAGGAGGACCTTGAAAACCCAGCCTGAAGCAAAATATTAGAACATCCTACCAGTCAATGAAATGTTCAGTTGAAAACACTCTGAGATGTGGGATAGGGAATACAAATATTTTCCTGTGTCAAGTAAACCTAAAGATAACTATTGATCTCTTAACCATTTATTTGAAGCCAAATGATACAGCAATTTGGTATAGCTTTGAATCAGAAAAGAAGTGCTCTCCAGATCTAGCTAAAGCACACTTTCTCCCAAATAAATGAATACTCTAGTGCTAAGTGACATGAAATTATCAGGAAAATCAGTATTTAGTATTCTGCCATTGTTTGTTTGAGTCAATGGCGTCCAGAATAGAAGTGGTCTCTGGAGAGAGTTGAGGTGCAGAGACGTTAAGAGGGGTAGGTGGAAAAAAAAAAAAAAAGAGGGGTAGGTGGGATTCAGGGGACCAACAATGGTTTTACTCCCCCTGGTCTACTTCCCGTGAGAGGACAGAAAAGGGAGAGGCTCACAGGGCAGAAATTGGTTCAAAGGTGAAGACAGACTCCTAACAAAAGCAGATATGGGTCCAAACTAGGATAATCCTCCCCCAACTTAGCTCTGTTTCTCAACACTCTCATCCAGACTGGTGTCTCTCATTGGCAGAATCCTACTCGAAGCCAAAGAGCTTGGAGGTTAGCCTCCAAGCACAAAGCAAGGCAGGTAAGTGTGGAATAGCCATCTGGCTGGAGAGAGAGGAAACTCACAAAACAACAAGCAAAATGACCACGTAGGAAAGCAACATAATTTAATTATCTCTAATAAATAGCCAAACAACTAAAACCAAAGAACCCTTACAGTCACTCTCCCCCCATCTCTGGCTGTTTTAATCCTTAAAATCAAGTTACAAAGACCCATTTGGACACTTGGCACATTAGAGCCCATGTCTCTTCTCAGCTGAGGTTCCTCGTCTGAATTATGGAACACAGAACATAATTTTAGGTCATTTTCTCAAGTCTCCCAAGATACATGACTACTCTCACCTGAAGGAATGGAGAGAAATTAATTTACTACATAAACCAAATGCTGCTGGCATTAGGACTTGATTTCCCAGAAGAACGCAAGGGAGAAGTGCCAGAGATCCAAAGTTCTGGGTCTTCTTGATGGAACTCCTGATACATGAGTGGCTCCCTTTCTGAGAGAGGTCCCATTCTGTCACTACTAGACTCTCTTGTTGATGAAAACACCTACGGCTTTGCTACATCTTGTGAAGATAAACATTTTCCACAGAAATACCTTACTTCTTTATCCCTAATTCTGAGCGGGGGCAAATCGTGTTTGGTGATGTGTCAATGAGTGACCAAATGAATAAATTGACATCTGGGCTGATAAGTTATGTCATAAGCAACTCTCAATTAAAACATGTAACAACTTGAAAGAAAATCATGGATACCTAACTTATGATGAGCTTTATTTTGGTGATGCAAAGAACCAATTTAGAAAGGTACTTAAATATCTCTTTGAAAGGAGCAATACAGTCTTTACTTCAATGCCCCCCCCCCGATTCCACTCATGGGTTAGTCATGCCTTTTTTTTTTTTTTTTTGCATTCCATTTATCTCTTTCCTGTGTCTTGAGTCAGTTAACTTCCTTAAATGGCCAATTTTCTAACTTTGAGTGTCATTTGAATCCATGCATTGGCCACTTTCCCAATCCTTCCAAACATAAGTGCTCAAATTTAATAAAATGCATGGCTTCCCATCTGTGTTTTAATATCAAACTTCTAGGAAAATCAACATGTGAAGTATGTTAAAGGCTGTCAGAAACATGGTCATGTTAGGGTGAAAAATTGAAAGATCTGAGGAAGAACCAAAGCAGGGAAGGCCTGTGTGTTCCTTCCTGGGCTCTCTTATTTTTCTATGGCTGTGTGGCGGCACTGAAAGGCAGCTAACGCTCCCCATTGAATAGGGAAGGGCATAAATTCAAGCCCTGAATGTGTGAACTGCATTGTACCCTCTTTGTGAGCATTTCTGAATGCTACCCTGTTGTAAGCTCTTAATTTCATTCTATAATAATTCAGTTGCCAAAGTCTTTGTCCTGGCTCCCTAACATATGCCCCAAAGGCTTGTTTCATGCAGGCAGATGCCATTAAATATGTTTATTAAGCTTAAAGATAGAAAATACTACCTAAACCTGCTTGTATGTTGTAATACTGTTTCAAAATTTAATGAAATATTCCCTTAAGAAAGTATTACATTGATTTCTATGTGCCATCAAATCATAGGCTTCTATAATTTCAAGAACTAATTAAGCAGATAGAAAGTAGTGCCTGTGGCTTAATCCTGTGATAAATCTGCATGAGCCCCAGACACTGGGGCATCTCTCCTTTGAATTTGCATTGGATCGACAAAATAAACTAAGTTCTGGAAGAAATACTTATTGTATAATTATAGTTTAAATATATGCACTAAAATAATAATTTCAGCAAACGGGTCTTGCAGACAACTCATGGAACTGTAAGAAAAGGAAGATCTGTGAACTCTGTAAACTGTAGTTGCTTTTCCTTAGAAAGAATGTGCAATAAGCAGGTTAGAATTGGCGAAATTCCTAAGCAGTGAGAAAATCTCTCACTTGTTTCCCATTGATATGCCACAAAAGAACCAAACTTGGAAACCAATGTGGTTTTTCGGGAATAACTGAATAGAACCCTCAGGGGCATGCCGTTTTCAGGAGTTGGCACGTTGTTTAGTTTTGTCCAATTATCAATAAGTGAGAGGGATTAGCTGTTGGTAATAGCGCAATGGATAAAAGGCTCAGGTCATAAGCAGTGAATTTTGAAAAGTGAGAGTGTACTTAGGGGGGGAAAGCTTTTCTAAATTAGCAATAAAATGAGATGATTAGGTTAACTGTTTAGTTTCTAAAGTAGGTAAATCCTGGTGATATGAATTATACCCTGAGTGGTATGTCAAGGTTCATCTAACTTTTATTTCCTTGCTGAAAAATAATCATTTAGGCCTTCATCTAACAGGCAACAGAAGACCCTGCGTAAAATTTAAAATGCCTTTGGAAATGGCAGAAAATGACCTTGAGAAGGGAAAAGGACAAACAGAGGAAAGTAAAACACTGAATGGTTAATATAAAGTTTAGATTCAGATTAATGATTTTCTTTGTTTAAATGCCAGTGCTTGTATTCACATGAAAATCTGTCCTTAAAAGTACAGTTAGAAGGCATCAATCCTTAAATGCTGCATACCAGAGATAAATGAAAACTCATTGTGCCAAAAAAATGTTGATTTATGGCTGGCATAAGCTGACTACTAGCTTTTCTATCATCATTTTGGGGTATCAGTTTAACAAGAAAAATGTGCAAAGATAATTAGGAAAGGCAGAAAATTATGAATTTAGAAGGCATTTTGAGATGTTGATAACCATCCACACAGTTCACATCACATGAACTAAGCATTAAAGGAAAAAAAGAGGTGAAAACACTTTTACTTTATTCCTCAGTCATTTAAAATTAACCTGTATTCACAGTACTTCAATGGATCATATTTGCCTCTAGGAGGTGATCCAAACTTAATTTGGGGGGGGGGTCACGATCAAAGCCATCCAGCTTCATTGATGTCCCAAGTACATCTGAAATATTGCCGTCTTGCAAGCACACTCAGATAATATCTAGGAATATCCAGGAAATGTTCCTCTTTTTTTAGAGCTTTCCAAATGCACAGAGAAAGCACACAGTTAATATTTGTAAAAGCTTGGCAATAGAAACCCCAGCCAATAGAACATTATGGGAGATCTGACATCACGTGTTGTATAATTAACCGACGAAGTCCACCAGGCATTCTCTCTTTTGTATTGTGTAAGACATAGCAGTAGTTGCAAATCCAATTCACAAGCTGTCTGAATGAATAATTTGTGGGAGGAGTGAGGAGAAAATGCTAGTATTGTCATATATTTTCATTTAAAAATGCCACCTTTTCTGCAAGCTGGGCCCCTGGACATAGCTAATTTCACTTCAGTACATAGAAATTGATATTTCAAGTTAACTCTCTAAACAACACCGCAGTCACGGACACGTCCAGTGGAAGTTTTATTGTTAAAAATAACTAATTTTGCCAGCTGGCTCTTAACTCCTATTTTATTGTAATGAGTGTGCCTAGCATGGAGATAAAGGAGATACGTCTATCTGCTTTGTCTCTGAGATTTGGTCTACAAGAGAAAAAAAAATGGAGTAAGACAGATGGGGAATTTGTTTTATGGAGACTCTCCTGGTGTTACATAGTTTCAGTATATTGAAATTTAGTATATTTGAAATTAACTATACTAGTGCTAGAAGAAGAAATGCTTATTACGTCACCCTTTTATCAAAGATGGCCCCTCCCACTTCACCTCACCTTCTTACCTTCTACTGCAGTGACTGTTCTATAGTAATAACAATAAAACTCTATTGGACAATTTCCTTTTGAACACCTAAGAAATAACGAAGCTTTTGCTGGAAAAGAATAGAGAACTATATGTCATTATGTAAAGTTTGAAATTTGGGCTAATGGTTTGGTATATTTTTAGTTCTATAGCCTGGGATATGGCAGACATTTGCTAAACAACTCATGTTCATTGGCAAGCCTTTTATGAATAGAAAGGAGACACTTACACAAAACAAATATAAGAGAATTCAGGGGAAAATATTCTGTTTGTTGTTGGAGTAAATGAACTTTAAGTAATAGAATCATTTCTTCTGTAGGGAAAACCTCCAAAGACTAAAGTCAAGAATGCCAGAAAAAAGACTGAAGTTCACTTGTTTCAAGAGTTCACATGTATATTCAAGAGATATTTTTGTGTGCCGGGTCCATGGTAAGCTATGAGATGGCCAGTGACAGGCCCCAAAGCCTCTGAATTATGACTCCTGTTAATTAACTCCCAACTATGCGCCATGCGCTGCAGAGGAGGACATACACACCACCCAAGCCTCACCATTACTCTGTAAGGTAGGTACAATTAAACTTAATTATCATGTGAGGACAGTAAGGTTTAGAGAGCTGGAGTAACTTGCCCAGGTTCACAGTAAAATATTGCAGAACGGTGACCAGGCTCGTATCCTTTCTATCTCAACACTAAGGAATGAGACTGAAGCCTTGCTCTCAGAAGCCTAATGGGGGAAGAGAAACAAACATGGCAAAGATAATACACCCCCATGTGAAAATTGTTCTAATCACAGAGAGGCCTAGGACTTTAAGGTAACAGCACAGCGCAGGAAGATAGGAAGTTCACACGGAGGTCTGAAGAGTAAGTAGGAATTTCCCAGAAATGTGGAGCAAGGGGGCATTTTACAGACCTACTAGCAAGTGTGGTGATATTGATCTCTCTGCAATTCATATACATCATGAGAGGAAAATGAAGTCAGACTATATCTAAACTTCTGTTTATATACTGTCCCACAATTTAAAAAGGGGACACTGGGGTAGCTCAGTCTGTTACGGGGCCCACTCCTGATTTCAGGCTCAGGTCATGATCTTGGGGTTCTGGGATGGAGAAGGAAGTCAGTCTCTGTGCTCAGCTGGGAGTCGTCTTGATATTCTCTCCCTCTTTCCACACTTCCCTCCCCCGCACCTTCCACTCACACATGTGTGCAAGCTCTCTCTCTCTCAGATAAATATATTTTTTTAATTTAAAAAATAAAAATAAGAAAATACTTCAAAGTCAGTCCCGCTTATATAGGACAAGCAGATATACATTTCAACTCCCCCCCCCTCTTTTTCTGACTCTCATATCATTATCTGTATCTCTATTTCTGATATACATAAAACTGCAGATGAATAAATTCTCCTTTCCCTATATGTACAACTACCCTCTCATTAAGGTCGGAGAGTTCGGGTAAGCTGTTTTTGTTGTTGTTGCTTTTCTTTTATTAGAAATCTATCGTTACTTACCATTAATGGTAATATAGTTTCAAGCTGTCTGTCATTACAAGCTAAGGAGTCGCAACTAATAAATTAAACCTGGATAATCTGGGTTATATTAATATAATTATTCATGTCACCTTAGGAACAAACCAGTTTTATTTCAAAAAGCCAACTTCTTGAAGGAAGTTCAACCTCACTATACTTTTTTTTTTTCCCATTTCCATTCTTCCAGATGTAGATAGTTGTGCTTTCTTATAGATGCGAAGATTTGTGGGTTCCATTTTCCTCTACTACCCTTGACAGTTTGAGTTCTTGCTGTAAGCATGGGGTTTTTTGTTTTGTCTTTTTAAAGATTTTATCTATTTATTTGACAGAGATCACAAGAAGGCAGAGAGGCAGGCAGGGGGCGGGGGGAGCAGGCTCCCTGCCGAGCAGAGAGCCTGATTCCGGCTCCATCCCAGGACCCTGGGATCATGACCTGAGCTGAAGGCAGAGGCTTAACGCACTGAGCCACCCAGGCTCCCCAGCATGTTTTTTTTGTTTGTTTGTTTGGTTTGTTTTGTTTTGAATCCTTAGGTTTAGCTCTCTGTTAAAAGATAACATTAATGCAGAAGCAACTTCAGGTTATAAAGGGGAGCTCTGTCAATTTTCACCAAGTGGGAGGGCCATCCAGATAAAGAAAAACATCACCACCTAAACCCAGAGCCCACCCTCATGCGTCTTCCACAACTGCCTGCAAGGATCACTGCTCTTACCGGTGATCTGTTTTGTCATTTTTATAACTTTATGGAAAAGGAATCATGCAACACATATTCTCTGGTGTTTAGCTCAGTCTTATACGTTACCTGCTGCTGTCGCTTATAAATGTTTTATCATGAAAACTTTCAAATGTGTACTAGAATAAATAAAACAATATGATAAGCCCTCATGTTCTCAGACCCAGAAATGAATATCAGTAATTAAAATTCATTGTCAATCCTGTTTCTTCCATATCTCTCTTCATTTCCTACTTTCTATATGATTTTAAAATAATTTCACACACAATTTTTCCATGCAAGGGCATTTCAGCGTAAAGTTTTAAACAAAAAGCCCTCTTTTAGAGAATAATCACAATACCGTAATTAAATTTGAAGAAATAATCATTATTTATTAATATTACATTTCTTCAGGTATAGCATTTATAATTATTTTATAAATGTCATTTTTTAACCCTCGATTTTTACTTCAAATTCCATAAACATTTCAATATTGTGTTTGGTATCAAGATAGCAAGTCTTTTCATTTGATCTCACTTCCCTCTTTTTTTCCTTTCCCTAGCAATTAATTTCTGCAAAACTACTCATTTACTTGTAGTGATTTCCACAATCTGGATTCTTCCTATGGCTTCTCCATGGTATCATTATATTTTCTGTAGTTCCTATAAATTGACTTATTTCTAGAGACTTAATCAGGATTCTTCCTTCTCTTTCCTTCCCTGACCCTCTGCTCCCCTATCATTCCCATTTGGGGGGTTATTTAATTAAAAGTGTTATGTGTGTCCATCAAGAGGCTCATTATATTGAATTCTCCTTATTTGTGAAGCAAGCAACCATCACAATGAACAATAAACATGAAACTCTGTTATTTTGTTAGGGATTGAAAATAGTTACATTCTAATTTTGTCATATTTATTATTTGGAAGAATTCAGCAAATAGTGTATATATATATGTATATATACCATATATATATACATATATATAGGTTTTTTTAAGATTTTATTTATTTATGTGACAGACAGAGACTACAAGTAGGCAGAGAGGCAGGCAGAGAGAGAGGAGAAAGCAGGCTCCCTGCTGAGCAGAGAGCCCAATGTGGGGCTCGATCCCAGGACCCTGAGATCATGACCTGAGCTGAAGGCAGAGGCTTTAACCCACTGAGCCACCCAGGCGCCCCTATATATAGTTTTTATATTGTTGCTTTGATATCTTTATAAACTTAATGACTTAAGTATATTCGATACATTTCAATTCATTGCATTTATCTTTATTGATGTTCATATTATCCCATTATTAGTAACTGGGGACCTCTTACAGTTGATACAGACCTTTTGACATGACCCTTTGTCATCTTTGTTAGTTTCCTTATTATCTGGTTTAATAACCTGTTCAGGCTTATTTTGTGTATTCCTACTACCTCTTCAAGGAGCCGTGGAGGTGATATTAAAAGACCGTGATTTGGGTGGTGGGGTGCTTATGGTAGCTGAATTGGTCACTGTTTCTAGGCATTTTTACTTGCCAAAGGAAGGCTAGAAATCCATATATCATATTTATACTGATAATTGTAAATGAATTCAGGATTATAAACTTGTTTTTACTTAGCCTTTTCCATAGTACAGCTTTATTCTGCCGCCCTCCCCCAGTGGGTCCCCAACCTAAATGACCTTGGGAATAATGAAATCAGCGTACCTTATGTTGTTCATTTACTGCATCAACAATGATTCCCGTACAGTCTTACCATAATACTGACACTGCTACCAACAATATAATTACAGAAAACAGTTTAAGATTTCTTTTTCATATTCTCAATGCACTGAAGTTGTATAGTTAATTACTATGTCTTCAAGTTTTTTTTTAACATAATTCCTATCTGATAGTTATGACCCCAGTCTAATGCACATTTATATTCATGACTTCTTAAATTTTAGGGATTGTTTCTAGAATTTAATTTTCTTTCACAATTATATATTTGAATGATTCCAATGTCAAATCTCAGTAAAACACAGCATATCAAAGAAATCCTCTAAGGACATTCTTATAAGCAGCTACTTTAAAGATGTTTTTATAGGGATGCCTGGGTGACACAGTCGGTGAAGCGTTTAACTCTTGGAATTGGCTCAGGTCATGATCTCAGGGTCCTGAGATCGAGCCCATTGGACTCCACATTGGACTCCAAGCTCAGTGTGGAGTTTTCTTGAGATTCTCTCTCCTTCTCTCGCTACCCCTCCCGCTCCCGCTCTGTCTCTCTCAAATAAATAAATAAATCTTTAAAAAACTAAAAATGCGGGACTCCTGGGTGGCTCAGTTGGTTAAGCAGCTGCCTTCGACTCAGGTCATGATCCCAGCGTCCTGGGATCGAGTCCCACATCGGGCTCCTTGCTCAGCAGGGAGCCTGCTTCTCCCTCTGCCTCTGCCTGCCACTCTGTCTGCCTGTGCTCGCTCGCTCTCTCTCCCTCTCTCTGACAAATAAATTAAAAAAAAACTAAAAATGCTTTTATAGTTTATTCTTTTATTTTTTGAAAATATAATTGTAAGTCTGTTTTGCCCTATTATCTGTCTACATGTCTATCTATATCTAACTACCTACCTAGTTATTTCCTTTCATAAATAGTAGCTCACTATACATACTTTTCTCTACCTTTATTTACACTTACTAAATAGCTTGGAAATTGCTCATTAATATATATAGCAATATTCAGTATTCATTTTGACAACTTCCTAGAATCCACTGTGTGGTTGTACCAGAGTTGATTTGATTGGTTCACTTTGAGTGATAGACATTTGAGTTGTTTTCAGTCTTTTGCTTTATTTTCTGCAGTGAACATCCTTATGCATAAGTCTTCTTATATGTTTGCCAGGCTACCTTTTGGGAAGTTTCCTCAAACTGGGATTGCAAAATCAAACGTGGATGCACATGCATTTTTTCTAGGTATTGCTAAACTCCTCTTCATTGGATTTGTAACATTTTTATACCCAGTAGCAATGTATGAGAGTCTCATCAACAGAAGGTTTTATTGATATTTTTTTTCATTTCACCAACTAATAGGTGAGAAATGATTTCTAGGTATGGGTACTTTAGAATTGTAATTTTACTACAATTAATAAGTTGAAGTGTCATTTCATAAATTTAAGAGCAATTTAAATTTTTCTGTTGATATTTTCATCTTTATTTTTACAAATGTAATTAGAAGGAAACCATTTCTTTTTTTTTTTTCAAGTATTTTTATTTACTTGAGAAAGAGATAGAGAGAGAGCAGGAGGAAAGGGAGGAGGAGAGAGAGAGAGAGAGAATCTCAAGCAGATTCCCTGCTCAGTGTGGAGCCTGATGGAGGGCTTGAACACATAATCCTGAGATCATGAACTGAGCCAAAATCAAGAGCCAGACATTCACCCAACCAAGCCACCTGGGTGCTCCAGAAACAAGCCATTTTAATAATATTCACAAATATTTACACATATCACATACACACATGCATGCATGTGTGTATACATATATGTATATACACACGTTCATATATGTACACAAAGGCATATATGTACATACACATACACATATATACTCAGAAAATATGTGAACATATACATATATACATATGCACATATATGTGAATATATATTTATCCGCATCTATTTTCCCCGTGTATGTCTTCTTTTAATTCTGTTTATGAGTTGTTTTATTCTTGTTATTCATAAGTGGGGTTTTTTGCCAATATAAATTTTCTAGCATATTATTCCTTCTGGATTTTTCAGTCATTAATATAAAAATTCTCTTCTCTCAAGTTATGAAAGAATTCACCTATATTTTTCCTAGTAATTATAATTTTTAATTTTTACATTTAGTTCTCTGATTCATTTGGAATTTATCCTGGTTTATGGTAAGTAGAATTGTTTCAATATAGTCATATTTTTGTATATGGATACCCAGTTATTTCAAACCATCTTACAGGATAAGTGTTTTCACAATTGATTTAAGATGCTACATTAAAGATATACTAAGTGTGTATATATAGTTGATACTATTTCTTGATTTTCTCCCCTGACTAGTAGTGGTAGTCTTTCTTTCTTTTTTTTTTTTTTTAAGATTTTATTTATTTATTTATTTGACAGACAGAGATCTCAAGTAGGTGGAGAGGCAGGCAGAGAGAGAGGAGGAAGCAGGCTCCCCACTGAGCTGAGAGTCTGATGAGGGGCTCAATCCCAGAACCCCGGGACCATGACCTGAACCAAAGACAGAGGTTTTAACACACTGAGCCACCCAGGCGCCCCCCCATTAGTCTGTCTTTCTAAGCATGGGCCAAGATTGTGTTATTTTAATTATAGGAAACTTAGGGTAGTTTAATATCTGATGGAATTACCTCTCCCCTTTAAAATAATATTTATTATCACCTTGTTAAGCTGTAGAAAAAATATAGTATTTTTATTAAGATTTCATTTAATGTGTATGTTAACTGCTACCTTATGGATAAATTTCATACTAATGTCTTAGGTCTTCCTGTAAAAGAATATGATATGTCCTTCCATTTGTTCAGGTTATGATTTCTCCTTTTTCAGGAGCTCTCCTCCTTCAGCAAAATCATAGTTTCCCTTATGTAGATATTAGATATCACTTCTTGAAATTACACAGAATTATTTTCTTGTTTGATATAAAAATGAGAAATCCTCCTCTTCATATGTTTTGTTTGGTTTTTGTTTATACTATTAATGATTATTTAATAACCATCAAACATATTAAAAAATAGTTGAATTTTCCAGGTATGTATTCAAAATATCTTCAAATATGAGTCATTCCACCATTTCTTTTCCAACATAGATGAACCTCGAAAACATTAATATTGAGCATAAGAAACCAGACACAAAAGAGGGTATACTATATGGTTTCATTTTATGGAGTTTGAGACAGATGAAACTAACTTTTGGTGTGAAAGTCAGAGAATTGATTACCCTTGTGGTGTGTGGTGACTTAAGAGGGCCAAGGGAGGCTCCTGGGTGGCTGGAAATGTTCTGTTTCTTGATACAATTACTGCATACAAGTGTGTGTTCTGTATTTGTGAATAATTGAGCTGTAAACTTACTGTTTTTGTGCTCTCTTGTGTTTATGATAAATTCCTCTATAAAGTTTAAAAACAAATGTAATAAAACAGGAATTAGTGGATTCTTCCAAGAAAATATATATTTATAATTGTCATTCATATATATATACATATATATATGAATGACAATTATAAATATATATTTTATATATATTTATATATATAAATATATATATATATATATATATATATATATATATATATATGGTCAGAAAATCTAGTGTGTTAATTGGGAAATGCCAGAATCTTTCTCATTAAATCAAGAATAAGACTAGGTTGTTCGTAAATTCCACTATTTAATATTACAGTTAAGTAAGCTAGTAGAGGTGTCCTTCCCATCATATCATATCAAGGACACATGATACCAATAGGATTTTCATTAGTGGTGTTTACCTTGGCCAACAAGTATATGCCTGCTTTCTCTACTGCGAAATTACTAGTTTTCTCAAATTGCTAGTTTTCCACTCTCTTCTCATTCAAAGTGAGTCACTCAGTCCAGGCCTCACTCAAGTAGACAGACATTAAATCCTAACTCCTAGTGGTAAGAGCTTCAGTGAATTGTGGCCATATATTAAAATGACCAAGCAATTGGTAAATGTAAGGGAGATAATTTGAGGCTTTGCAAGCACCCCATACCCTTTATGGTTTCCCCAACTGATTTCAACATTGCCTGCTGCCATGTGTTACTGTGGTATCCTAGTAGAAATTTTCCACTCAGTGATATTTAGTTTCTTCTTTTGGTTATAGTCCAATATTATGTTTAGTATGTTTTTCACATTTCCTGCCTTGATCACAAAGACCTCTTTCATGCTGGCTTTTCTGTGTTCTTTTGGCATACCTTTTTTCTCTTTTTGGTAATTCTTTATTTTCTGGCACTACAAAACACTACAGGTTCAATTTGTGGCTTGTGTTTTCTCTGTCCTGGTGTTAGATTTAAGCCTTTTCTCCAAAGAGCCTATGCTTCTTTCATTGAAGAATGTATAAGAAACCAAGATCTGGGTACTGCATATACACATTGCTACTGGGGTATTGCTATTTCAGGCCCTCTCAAGAGGCACAATTAGGAAACATATTAATTTACACTAACCAGCATATACATACCTGTCTATAATTATTTCTGCATGTGCTTATTTATTATATATTTGTATATTAAAGTGCACAGGAGTTAATACTGAAATCTCTGAATCTAATTCAGGCCATTGCATAGTATATTCCAGCTTTGCTTGTTGTAATTTCTCTCTCTGTTAGATGGAAACTTAGAATCCCATGGTCTACACTTCATTTGCATATAGTTTTTACCCCTACTGTACACCTGAAATAGTTTCTGAATTGCTAACATGGACCATGCAAGAAACAAATTTAGCAACTCAATGGCAATGCTTAGATGCAGTCCTTTTAATTTTCAACTTTATAACCAGAGGTCAAAGTACTGGTTTCCAAAGTTTCTTAGTTCAACCTCTTTTTCCTCCATTGCAGGGTTCTTGTCTCATGGACTAAAAAAGAATGAATCATGCAGACACAAAAGAATGAAATGAAGGGAAAGTTTATTAAGTGAAGGTGAGAACAGAGAGAGAGAAAAAAAAAAAAAAAAACCTCTCTAGACTGAGATGGGTCTCTAGACTGAATGGTTTCCTCTGAGGGCTTTTATAGAAGACTGACCAGGGAATTTGGTAAATATCCTGTCTATAACATTTAACAAAAACAAGGTAGATGTGTAACTATCATTTAAATATCTCATCTATACTTAAGACAAATAAGGTGGATTCTATGTTCCCTTTGCTCTGGTTAATATCTTATCTGTAACACTTCTCCAAACCCAGGATTTCTGTGAGCCTGGTCATGTAGCCCCTTGCCTGAGCCTGGTCAGGGGAATCAGGGGCCACCTATCTCTCCTTGCCTATACTTTAACCTTTTCCTTACTCACCTCCACTCCCCAACTGTAGCATTGTCACACATTTGTAATACAGTTAGAGGCATTTGTCACACTGCATGTCACACACTAGGATCACCCAATATTCTGGGTATTATGATTTTATCTGAACACAGTTAAATGTATTCTTTGTTGTGTACAGTCTGTGGGTTTTGATAATCCATAAAATAAGGTTTCCACCACAGGAACCAGTTTCTTCACCTTAGAATTTTGGTGTTGGGCTTCCTTTGCAGTCTTCTCACTTACTTCTTCCAAACTCTGCCAACCATTAATCTGTTTTCTATTCCTGCAGTTTTATCTATTTTCAGAATACTATAGTATGCAATGGGGACCATTGGGATTTAGCTACTTTCACTTAGAAAAATGTGTTTAAACTTACATCAAAGCTATCGTGTGATTCAGTTCTTATTATTGCTAAGTTGTGTCGTATGAACATAAGTTTTCAATTAAGTTATGTAAATACCTTGGAGTGCAATTATAGGTCATTTGTAAGTGTATGATCCTCTTTATGAGTGGCTGACAAATTGTTTTCACAGTGGCTGTACAATTTTGCATTCCCACTTGTAATATATTAGCTTCCCTGGTGCTCAGCATCTGTTACTGGGTTGAAATGTGTTCCTTTCAAAATTCAAATGTTGAAATTCCACCCCTCAGTACCTCAGGATGTGATCTTATTGGATACAGTTTTTACAAAAGTAATCAAGTTAAAACTAAGTCATTAGGGTGGCCGGTGATTTAATATGACTGGTGTTTAAAAAAAATGGGTATAAATTCAGATACAGAAACACAATTGAAGGAAGATAATGGAAAGAGACATAAGAAGAAAATGATCACCTACAAGCTAAGGAAAAAGTCCTAAAACAGATTGTTTCCTCAGAGCCCTCAACCCTACCAACCCTTGCTTTTGGACTTCTGGCTTCTGGCAGTGCAAGACAATACCTTCCTGTTGTTTAAACCCTCCTACTTTGTTGAACTTTCTCACAGAAGCCCTAGCAAACCACACAGATTCCTTTCCAGCACTGGGTATACTCAGATTTATTTTTTTAACCACTGTAATAGATGTGTAATGGTATCTCACTGTACTTTCAATTTACATTTCCCTAATGACAGATAATATTGAGCATCTCTTAGCATACTTACTTTATGTTTATATAGCTTCTTTGCTGATGCAGCTGTTCAAATTTTTTGCTCTTTTTTTCTAAATTGGATTTTTTTGCTTGACTGTTGAATTTAGGTCTTCTTTATGCATTGCTGATGTAGGTCCTTTATCAGCTGTATGATTTGCAGGTATTTCTCCCAGTTTCAATCTATACACTTTCTACTTAGCTGTATTCCAGATTAAGAGTCCTCTCTTCAGCTATGTCTAATCTGTTCTTAAACACAGTTGCTGAGTACTTAATTTCAGCTACTTTATTTTTAAGTCACATAGTCACCAGTAAATCAATTTGGGCAGCAACATGAATGAATTTTCCAGTTGAGCTTCCTGATGAAGACATAGGCTGTCTGGCAGTGATTACAACCTGTGAGACCCAGAACAGGGGACCCAGCTAAACTGTGCCTAAACTCATGACTCAGGGAAACCAAACAACAAAATAAATGTGTGCTTTTTTAAAGCCCTTACATTTGTAGTAGGTTGCTATTCTATAATAGAAATGTGTACAAGTTCATTGGTTATATTGTTGTTATGTCATCTATGTTCCTGAATATGTAAATCAATTATTCTGAAGACTGTGTATGATGATCCTAATAGCTTGATTGCCCATGTATCTTAGAATGCCCACTGGCTTTTTAATGAATAAGAGAAATCATGTATGAAAAACAGGTATAAACTCTGGGTGAAACTATATCTTCCAACAGACAATTAGAAAAAGGAGAAAATCATCTTAATCCAATCAAAAGCTGAGCTATTTCAGGACTAGGTTTCCATTTTTGGAAACGCATTTATTTCTTATTCACTCTTAGGTCTCATGTTTCAGGTGTCTCAGTTGGAAATCTACAGTTTTTCAGAATCTCTTAAAGAGCTCTGTATTTTATTTGTTTTTCCTCAATCCTGTGAGACAACCAAAAGCTGTATTTAACTCCTCTATTTCATGGCTTCTGTTTTTATTCTTGGTCTCTTGTGGCTAGTAGCCATAGGGAGAATACCTTGAATGATACAGCAGGTCAGACTTTTAGGCTCACTTCTCTATGACCCTCTTCTCTAACATAACTGAATACTTCTCCACTCCCCCCTCCTCATATACAAGTTCTGGCTGACTTAATAGACCCAAATTTCAGAATTCTTCCCCTAAGCCAGAGTGATTCCCAAAATATAAGGGAAAATTTTTTGCCTCTTAGAATTGTTTAATGCTTTGCTTCTTAACTCTTATCCTATAGTGTTTTGAAAGTATCAAGTGATTTGAGTAAATAGATCTATAGAATGTTGGTCTCACTTAAATGAGTTTCCTTTTTTCCTGAAATGTTGGCCCCTAAATTTCCAACTGCTTTAGTAGGTTCTTGATTCCTTCAAATGATGACTTTTTTTTTTTTTTGCATGAATCAAGCTTCTCTAATTTTTTCTGTATTTCAGTTGGCTACAAACTAGCGTACCATAATTGTAATGGAACTCTTCTTCTATCATAGGGCTGTGCAGGAGCTGGTTTTTAGTATCTCACAAGAGCTGAATGCCATCTTTGTCCCACTTCCTTGTGCAGTGACATCACATTGGTATCTTGAAATTACACTTGGTGAGAGCATTTGTGGGACAAATTTGGAAAATGCTGCAAATCTGGGTGGGTTGTTTTTGTTTTTTGTTTTTTGTTTTCCCCCAAAGCTGGTTATCTACACACTACTGTGTGTAGTGGTGCGTTGTTTCAAGTTTAAAGCTAAACTTGCCAAATTGAGCAGTCCTATTTGCTATAATTGGTTCACAGAATATTGTATGGGGAAGAATTTACTGTGAAAATTAAAAATTTAGCTCTTTAGGTCATGTCTGAACATTATGATATTAGAACTCTGGGATTTGGCCCAGAAATCTTATTTACTTTGTGAGTTTGTATCTTTATGAATTTGTATCATATGTCTAAATAGCTATGGGAAGCACTGGCCTAAACCCCTTCACAAGGCATGCAGGCAAAATCTTGCCACTTTCTAAGTTTCTTTTTTACTCTTTTTTTTTTTCTTTCTGGTTTTGTTTTACTGTCTCGATCATTGATCTACATATATGATTTTCTTGGTCTACTTAGCAAGGTAAATATTTCCTGGTGGTCTTCTCCTGCTTCTATTATTTCTTTCTCACTTTCTAATGGATCTGGCATTTCCAAAATAATTTCAGGAAGCAATTTCCAAATGTGTACCCCTAAAATATCCTAAGGTCTTTCAAAGATTTTAAAGAAATCAGTTCCCAGATTCTTAGCTGCAATATGTCCTTTCCTAAAGTTGATCTGCCTGAGAATTCCCTTGTGTCACACTGCTTTGCAATTCCTCCCTCACTTCCTTAGCATTCCTATTGTTTATTTTTCTAGCACAGAAAAGTATTTGAGATATCAAACAAAGGGACAGTTTGAAATATTCATTCAGGTATTATAAAAGTGAAAAAACCCACAGCTTAGGTAACAAATAATTTTGTGACTCAGTTTATTTCCAAATCTTTGTTTTCAATAAAACTAAAGAAATATTTAATCCATCAAGAAGTTGATAGACCTCTAAAAATAATTTTTGATGACAGATTATTATGAGATTTTTGGCAAAGGACATGGAGAAAGTGTAAGGGAATGAAATCATCATGGCAAAAATTATGTCATTCTCTTTCTTTTTAAAATTTTTTTTTTCTTTTTTTGCTTCAAGGTTTTTTTTATTATGCCATTTTAATTTTTTAATTTATGGGCAAGTTTTCTCATAGCTTACAATAATAGAAATTGAATAAATAAAGGAATAGAATAAATAAAGGAATAGAATAGGGTTGAATTCTTGCTCATTCCAGCAAAAGTAGTATTTATCCTGAATTCAGTAAAAACGTAGTATACAAAATCAACAGAAACAGAAATCTGTTGCATTTTTACACAGTAATAATGAAGCAACAGAAAGAGAAATTAAGAAATTAAGAATTCATTTTTAATTTTTAAGAAATTAAGAAAATGATTATTTGGTGCATTTACAATTGCACCAAAATAAGATACCTAGGAATGAACCTAATCAAAGAAGTGAAAGACCTGTACTCTTAAAACTATAAAACATTGATGAAGAAGTTGAAGATGACATAAGGAAATGGAAAGGCATTCCATATTCTTGGATTGGAAGAACAAATATTGGTTAAATGTCTGTATCACCCAAAACAATCTACACACTGAATTCAGTCCCTATCAAAATACCAATTTTTTCACAGAACTAGAACAAAAAAACCTTAAAATTTAAATGGAACTACAAAAGACCCCAAATAGCCAAAGCAATCTTGAAAAAGAAAAGCAAAGCTGGCCATATCACAATTCCAGATTTCAACTTACACTACAAAGCTGTAGTAACCAAAACAGTGTGGTCTGGCACAAAACAGACACATGCAGCAATAGAACACTATAGAGAACTCAGAAATGAACCCACAATTATATGGTCAATTAAAATTTTTTAAAGATTTATTTATTTACTTATTTATTTATTTAAAGATTTTATTTATTTATTTGACACAGAGAGAGAGCTCACAAGTAGGCAGAGAGGCAGACAGAGAGAAAGGGGGAAGCAGGCTCTCTGCTGAGCAGAGAACCCGATGCAGGGTTAGATCCCAGGACCCTGAGACCATGACCTGAGCCAAAGGCAGAGGCTTTAACCCACTGAACCACCCAGGTGCCCCGGTCAATTAATCTTTGACAAAGCAGGAAAAAATATCCAATGGAAAATACATGTTTCTTTTAACATGAGAATTGGATTGCTCATTATCTGTGATTCATGATCCAGCTTCCCAAACTCCCTACTCAGCTCACAGTTAAAGGTTTGCGATGCTCCTCGCCTTCCCCCAATTCCATCCCCAACCCCCCAATCTGCAACAAGGTCACAGTATTCTAAATCTCATGTGTCTCATTTTCTTGATTTTTAAAAATGTAGTTTTATTTTTTATGCGTATTTTTAGTTTAAAACAGCAGTAATGTTCCTGTACCTACTTAGGATCAGTAGAGCATGAGAAGGTGTGTTTTCAAGGCTGCTGGGAAGATTCTCTCTTTTTCTCTCATGCCTTAAAAACTGTTGAAGTTTCTTATTCTCTTTCTCACAGGAGATTTGCAAGAAAGCTTACAAAAGCACTGGAGAAGCCAACTTCAGTGTTAGACTATGGAAAACAAGGCCAAGAGAAGAAAAGAACTAGTGACCACTGGCCCACTGAAAAATATTATATTTTTAGTCCACCTTAGCTTTTGTTTGTTTGTTGTTTTTTGTACTTGTATCAATACATTTAATGTCCATCACTTTTTGCCCTTAAGTTTGGGTTGGTTTTGTAGATAAGGTGTGCTCCTTTCCAATCCAAGTCAGCCTCCCTCCCCGCCAATCTAATCTCTTCACCACTTCTGAACTCTGCCGCCCACCCCCAACCCCGCCCTCTGCATTTCTCTTCAAACCTATCTATCTCTCAGGCACATATTATCTATGATGGGGCTGTACCTATTTCTGTACCAAAAAGTCAAAATAAACAACTTGCCATTTAGCTACAAGCTATGGACAGAGAAAGCTACTTCCCTGAAAGGATGTTACTGCATGTGGCAATTGTTCAGAAGGTCACCATCATGAGATGCAGTGTTCTGGGATGTTCAGAGATCCTATGAGCAGGTACTCAGAATCTCTGTCAATCCCTGCCCTTTCCGTGCCCATTATAGCATTCACCATACCCACATGTATGGTGACCAGGTAATTTACCTTCCAAAACAGAACACTTTGGAGAGTAAACAGGAGGGGAACTGTTGGTCATTTTTCCACAAGTGGTAACTGGAACTGTCCCAGAAAACCTGGGTGGATGGTTACCCATGAGTCTTCCTGAGAGGATGGGGAAGGAGACTAGGAGCCTCTCAGCATTCCTCTTAACAACATTCTGGGACAGTTTTTCCCTTAAAAGGCAGAGAAAATCATATGACATCCTGAATCTCTCATTTCTAATAAATTGCCTCTCCACACAAGAAGGTTAATTTTATTTTTGTTATTTCTAAATGAGCAAACTGAAATTCTAAATGGGAAAACACAAATAACTATTGCATAAATTGGAGTGGGGCAGCAGGGGAGGAGTAGGGGAACTGGAAAGTAAGAAATGCTCTGCTGGCTAATTAGACATCTTAGTCTGCTCCACAATACATAAAGAAGCTAGGTGTTAAGTAGGTGAGTCAGTTGGTTCATTACAGGCACAATGCAAAACAAATATTGGGACCCTTTGTTCAAAACACGGGGAAAAAATGTTAAACATACTTAAAGGGGTTCCTGGGTGGCTCAGTGGGTTAAAGCCTCTGCCTTTGGCTCAGGTCATGATCCCAGAATCCTGGGATCGAGCCCCATATCGGGCTCTCTGCTCAGCGGGGAGCCTGTTCCCCCTCTCTCTCTGCCTGCCTCTCTGCCTACTTGTGATCTCTGTCTGTCAAATACATAAATAAAATCTTTTTTTAAAAAAAGGTACTTAAATATCCAGTTTTACTTTTTCTTTGATTTCTTTCTCAACTTTTCACAGCGTTCTTTGTTTTTATTTAAGAGATCTTTGTGTCTGAGGGAGAATATGTTTTAGGTGCCAATCAATGAACCAGAGGGTTAGTTCATTTTTTTTTTTTTTTCAGAAAAAGCATGACATTTTAACATGTATTGATTTCAAAAAATGCATTAATGATGCATATGGTTTTATGCATAGTATCCATTGCTTTATTTTTTTCCCATTTCGTGAAGTAATTCTCACAAGAACACTGATAAGATAGTTCACTGGTTATCACTTTGATTTATTCTTCAGAAATTAATAAGCAAAATAGAAGCTTGCATTATAAATCTGTTTGTCAGAAGTACAGAGGGCAGAGTTCACTAACAGGCAGCATTTTGTTTCCATATCAAGGTTATCAATAACCTTATAAGAAAATACCATTAAGTTTAGTTCTGTGCATCTTATAGTATAAAGATGAGGTCAAGGGAAAAGAGGTGAGTAAACCCGTCTTTGGAAAACAAAACCAGAAATAGATCATCCTGACTTCTCTCTATATCTTTGCTTTGACTAGAAGTAAATACATCTTTATGTACTTTCAGAGCAAAAGGGTGACCATACTTTATCTCATCCTTCTGACTTCTTCCTTTAGTAGCAGATAGTGACCATGCTGTTTGCCCCAAGACTATCATACAACATGTGCATGGGAAGATTTGCCCCCATATCTTGTTAATTTATCTTGACTATTCAGATCTCAGCTTACATACTTCTGTTTTGGATATTTTCCTAAATCCCCCTAGCTCATGTTGTCTACAGTTTCATGGCTCTTATCATTTTTATTGGTATGTTTGTGTAATACTGTGGATAGAGATATTTATTTAAATAATAAATGTTAGTTTTCTGTTTAAAGTAAATGGTAACAGAGATCTTCATTGTTCGGAGTACCATCCTGTGAGGGAGGGTCTCTCATTCTCCACAGAGGATCTGGGAGAGGTGATATCAGGAGGAGAAACTTTCAGACTCTATTTACAATACTTCTGTGGCTCACCTGATACCCTGGGGGCCTCCTTCCTAATTTCAGTTATGGTTATAGTGAATAAAATCTGTGAGGGTTTCCAACGGTTTTGTGCCATCGGTACCTCACCTCAACTATACACATATCTCTTTCTGCCTTCACCTGGTTGCTTTGACAGCTCCTTCGTAGTACTTCCACATGTGCAATGAGTTCATACGCAGAGGGGTTCATGACTGTGGGACAGTCTCAACCAATGGGGCAGAGGTGGCAACCAATGGACATGTGCTCACCCTTTGTCTCTCCATGTGGGGACAATTCTGAGAAGATCCTATCATCAAACTTTTATCTCAGCTATGTTCTCAGTGGACCACAGCTAAGAAATATTCTTCTCATGCTAAAAGCTGCTTCTTTAGCATAAACTTAAACCTGGCCTTGGCCTTAGTCTTGTAATTGTTTCCTTAAGATTTGGAAACCTGGGTGTCCACCATTTTGTCTTTTCTTTGGTATAATATTTTAGATTCACTTAAAACATATTATAGGATTACAATTAAACTTCCTACATTTCATTTATATATAAATATTTGATTTGTGAGATTATTTTGGAAGAATAATGCAGTACCTTAAAAACTTACCTGGTAGAGAAAGGACATTTGGTCCTTTTGTGTCTATTTATCAGGGAAATAATAATATGCTTCCTTGGTCATCTGTTTACAGTGTTCTCTTCAGCCTTTTTACAAATCTATTAGGATGTTGACATTTGGGTTGATGTTTCAGGTGGGAAGGACAACTTATTGATTTAATTAAAAGAGAAACTCTAATTCAATACAAGTTAAAAAAAATTATAGCTTTGTGACAATGATAACCTGCAGTTAATGCATTTCAAAGTACTTGCCATAGATGTAATTCAGACTGCAGGTGAATTGATTATTACACTTACATATGACCAAGTATTATTTCACATTTTTATTATTGATGTGAACATGACCATTTCGATCTTTTCTCACAGAAATCTGATAAAATTGCTACATCACCATCCTGAGCATTTGATGTAACTCATCTTTATTCTTTTTTCATTTTGTGGAGGAATAATCACTCTTTTTATTGACAGTTCAGGGAAATTTTTTAAAAAAGAAATTTCCAAAGTTAAAAAAAAAAAGTTGAAAGACCTAATAGCATGCAAATGCCTTGGAATTCAGCACTCTTATGAATTGTTCCACTCATTCCCTTTGCTGTGACTACATATGATAATATGCATGTGATGTATGGACTCTTTATCATAAGCCTTTACCATATGGCAAGTATGTGGGCAGGGATAGTGAGTTCCTTCAGATTCTCAGTCACTAGCAAAGAACATGCTAAAATAGAGACATTAGCTAAGAATTCTAGAAAGAATGAATTATCTTTTCTAATACTTTCATGCTGATATTCCGCAAAAAGAATTAAACACATTTGATGTTATTTCTAGTTTATTTAGTCCTAGTGTAACTCTAAAAGTGACCAATGTTTCTAAATCTCACTGAAATCAACCCAAAACCCAGTATGGAAGAAAGGAATTATGTAGATATCCTCCAGCTGTCCCAAATAAAAATGAGCATCTAATAGGTGTAATTCAAGTGTTTGGATGCTATGAAATTAGAAAGAATGAAAAACTATCCTCTTTTACTTATGGAACTTCCCGGCCATCCTGGGTGGTTTCAGACAGAAAACCAATGTACTGAGGGATTATTTGGACTTGATTTAGAGTAGCCAGGCCTATAGCACGCTGGAGAGTGTAATCCTCTCCCAAGGACAAGAGAACTCTATTTTTTTAAACCCATCAAATTGGGCTAACTTGTCACCAAGAAACTGATCTTCCTCTACTTTATATCTACAATTTTATGACAACTGCATTTCCTTAAGCTTCTGTAAATTCTTTCCCACCCTGTGGATCGACCATTATATCACATCAAGTACAACAAAGATGTCTCCAGTTTTCACAGTGGCAGCAAACAAACAAACAAACAAAAAACAACCTTTTAAATTCCAAAAATAATTACTTTAAGCATTTGAATCAAATCCTATAAAACTGGTCTGGGTGAACGATACAGCACAACACGGGATGATATACTAGGCTGAGATGTGCCTCTCCAGTCTTCCTTCAATGGCCTTAACAAGCTTCATTTGGTGGATTTCATATTTCCAGGTCTTTATTTGGTTTGGTGAGGACATCTCCATCTCCATTTTATACCTGCCCAGATAAGCCAAAGAATACAAGCTCCTTATCAGAGGAAACTTCCTAATCTTATTCAAAGCTGTTTCACCATCTCCCAGAAAAGCACTTTGGAGTAAAAGAAGTACTCAATTCCAGCCCTTGAATAGTAAAGTCAAGTCAGTGCTTCAACTATTTGTAGGTGGGGTGAAAGGGATCCCATAGAATTCTTCATTCAATTTTCAGTATTCAGCTTTCAGAGAGAGTTTTATGGCATCCCAGAGTATCCAAGATGTGCAGGACAAATAGGATAAACTTCCCCTCATAACTATGGCCCACATGGTTTTCAAAGGGTCACTGACCTCAAGGCAGGATACCTTAGAGGTGATCTAGAATAGACCCTCCTATTTCTGATTTTTGAATTCTGTTTTTAATCTCCATTGAACAATTGTCTGATATATGGCCATTCCTGTGGTAGAGGAATCATTTTTCCCAGAGTTATATCATGTCAGACAATCTTTTCTTATGTTAAGGTGAAGTAAATTTCCTGCAGGATTCATTTTGTTGTCCTTCCGATGACTCTCAGAATCATAAAAAATGTGACTGACCTCTTTGTAGTACAATAGTCCTTCAAATATTTGAACTCAAGGAAATCATTATTAACTACACTAACTTACAGTTTTACATATCTTGAAATACACATTTTATATTCACTTTTGATTTCTTTGTGTGGAAATAAATCCTTGTTTTTCTTTACATTTCTAATAATCATAATTTCTGCTAAAGGAAGTTATTATGGTTACTGTCTGATGACAGTGTTTTTCACACTTGGACCAAGTTTTCTGCTACAAAACCTTTTTTTTTTTCACCTCATCCATTTTTCTTCTGGAATTGAAAATAATTTTTATTGTATTGTATTTGTACCTCTTATGGTTTTACTGCATATGTTTTCCTCTCTCTTGCTTACCTATCATCACATAATCCTGTGGGTACCCCATCCGTCACTAGAGCCTTCTTCTCCCAGCCCTAAACCAGGGTATAGGGCTCCTACACAGCTGCCATGTCAGGCTACTCTTTGCTGTCTTCCTATTTGCCATATTCTGGTATGTGTGTGTGTGTGTGTGTGTGTGTGTGTGTGTTTTCCCCTTTCTGCATTATACTGAACTCATCAATAACATCCTAAGAAAGGGTGCCCATAAGCTAAGTAATTTTGTGTTTTGAACATCTTATTCTGTTTTTATATTTTGTTGATAATTTGAAGAGACTTAGGACTCTAGGTGAATGTCTTTTTTCTCTCAGGATTTGAAGGTATAGTGCGTCACATCTGGCTGTTGACTGTGCTGCTGAATAATCAAATGCCATACCCCTTAGTTACTTGGTATATGACTTTATCTTTCATCTTCTCTGTAATCTTTTTTTTTTAAGATTTTATTTATTTATTTGACAGACAGAGACCACAAGCAGGCAGAGAGGCAGGCAGGGAGAGAGAGGGGGAAGCAGGCTCGCCACCGAGCAGAGAGCCCGATACGGGGCTCAATCCCAGGACCCTGGGATCATGACCTGAGCCGAAGGCAGAGGCTTTAACCCATTGAGCCACCCAGGCTCCCCTCTTCTCTGCAATCTTATAGGTGCTCTCTCTTTCTTTCACTTTTTTAATCTATGGTGTTCTAATATTTCAGAATGATGTTCTCTGATGTGGGCATTTATTTTTTATTGGTTTTGCCTGGTGGACCTCTTCAACAGTATGTGTTATCTCAGTTAATCCTCAAAATGGAAGTGGCCATTATTGTCCTCATCTTTCAGAGATGAGGAAAGGGAAATTCGAGTAAGTTGTGGGATGTCTTCGGAAACACAGCAGAAATAGCAAATGAATTCTGAAACCTGAACTTCAACTACATATCTACCTACTCTTCCTTCATACCACTACTTCCAGCTAAGTTTTTATCTCCCATGCTCTGATCGCCTGTCATGGGGTTTTCCTTATTTTTTTGGTAATTTCTGTGAAACATTTATGGAAACCATTATGTAATTCTGACTTAGTCAAAATGAAAAGCCTTCTCTGTCTAATTTGACCAAATATTTCTGGATAGTGACAGTGCCAATAGTTGCATTAATGATTGCTCTCCATTTGATGTCATCTCCAAACCTGATATATAAGGCAAAATTTCCCTTCGATAAGAATTTTCCCTCTGACGACCATAAAACCTGTCACTTTGGGATACTCTTGGTAAGGTAACATGAGAATAGCCTGTCACTTAAAACATGGGTTTTGGATTCAGACAGCCCTGAGTTTAGAAACCAAACATGAAATGATTTCTTAACCTTTCAGAGCCTCCTGATATGGAAAATTTATATGAAAACAAACTGATATAAGAAATGTAAAATGGCTATTTAAGAAGTGGCTGTTTAGAGTTTTGAAGACAATTTCTGAGGTAAAGTATTCATAAGGGACATAATATATAATTATGATATATTTTGCATAGAATGGAGCAGAAAACAACCCTTCCCTCAAAATACTTAAAACTATGGAATGCAAAATATATGTACATTATTATATTAGTTATAAGAATCCTCTTATAAAGGGGCTAGATTTAATTTCCTTTTAGTTAATGAATAATACCTATAATTTATCGAACAGATGTTATTAATAATGACTATTTCATTAGAGATAACTTATTTTAAGGAATTTTCAAACAATATGCGATTAGAATATATAAACCCTTGGCTAACTATTAGGACTCAGTATTTGAGTCAAGAAAACTCATCTGTGTGTATGTGTGAGGGGGTATATGGTAAATTCCATTCTGTGTAGTATTATATGTTTAATCTCACGTCACATTGGTAACATTGTGGCTTTAGGTAATTCTTACATATTATCTCAGTGATGGATTCTCATAATCTAAAATACATATGTGAGATAGCTACTTAGAACATTATTGATTTTTTGTGTGTGTTTGGAGAAAGGGATAGTGACATTGATTTTTCTCCCCCCTGAAATATATAGTTGCTATCTAACTGAGGAAGTTGTATTTGAAACTTCATGTGATTTTTTTCATTTTGATGTTAAATTCATGTGTTTGGATAATGTCTAGAGAGGTGGACAACAAACAAACAACTATGAAAATATTGGTTTAATAAATATCTTCAAGGTCAATTAATTAATGCTGGATAATATTAAGAGGCTCCTGTTTGCTTAGAAAAGAATGGGCAATTTTAAGTGGAGTCCAAGGAAAATTCATCACTGAGATTGCTATTGCTGATATTTATTGAAGAAACCAAGGATAAGGGTCCAATGGTCTGCCTTGCCATTTGTTGACTGTCTTAATAATCATGCTTTTGTAAATGTGCATAGTCCACTGACTATCTTTGCACCCTAGAAGTAATGGAAGCATTTTATTTTGGGGGAGAGATCTTTTCTCTCTTATCAGGTCATCTTGACTAGATCTGTATTAAGTATAGACACATTCCACACCACCGGCAGAGGTCTGGGAGAAGCCCAGTGCAATCTCTGATTTGGCATACCCGTTATATAGAACATTCCAAATTAGTCAAACTAACCTGCTGTATTTGGGAACTGCAGGTAGCTAATGCATTTGGTTTCCAAAAGTTTTAAGAGAATCTGTTTTGGTAGAATAATAGTTGTTATCACTTTTCCCATTCTTTTTTTTTTTTTTAATTTATTTGAGAGAGAGGCAGTGAGAGAGCATGAGTGAGGAGAAGGTCAGAGGGAGAAGCAGACTCCCTGTGGAGCTGGGAGCCCAATGCGGGACTCCATCCCGGGTCTCTGGGATCATGACCTGAGCCGAAGGCAGTCGTCCAACCAACTGAGCCACCCAGGCGTCCCCACTTTTCCCATTCTTAATAACTATTCTCCTTGCTGCCCATCTGCAGTTATGTCTTAAGAGTGGCGATAGCATTGATTGGGTCCTAAGAGCCATGTAGTCATGAGTCTAGAATAAAGGAGTGCAGCCTTCTGACAAAAAGGTCCCTTGTTTTTGTAAACATCAAAAAGCTTAGGCTAGCTTAATGGTTTTCTGCTGGTACATATGTAAGATTGCTTCTCATAATGCTATCAAGAGGAATTTCACATATTCAAATAAAATAATTCGAAGAAAGATGAAGAGGAAACACTGCTTATGTGGGCACAAAATGAAAACAAAACAAACATCAAAAGAAATGTTCATTCCAGGTTGAACTTTCAGCAGCAGCTAAGAACGTAAACATATCACAGAGCATTGCGTGACAATTAAACCACTGCCACACTCAGAGTTCTGATGTGAAACAACTAAAACTAACCCACTGAAAGGAAAATCTATTTCTTCTCTCTTTCTCCCTCTACACATATATCCCACATATACAAATATTTCTATATATACGTACATTTGAAAATCTCTATATACACATGTATTTGAAAAGTCACCATCACTGTAAGGTTTAAAAACAGTAATTCCATGAAGTGAGAAATAAAATCTGTTCCATCTTCCACCTACGTGGCTTTTAAGCTTTCAGTTTGCAGGAAGTAACCTAGAAACATTTACATCAGGCAGTCTTTTATGCTTAGAAAGGCAAGCTCTGTGATGATATTGATTGATTTCAAGGGCATATTAGAGACGAAGCCAAGTCTCTGGAGAGAGGTTGCCATCACCTTGGCCTTGGGTCAGCGTTAGACCACTGACCTTTGAACCTAAAGACCTATCTACCAGATTCTGATATCTTCCATGCCACCCGAGCAAGTCAGCAGGGGACACGTGTCGATGTGGCTCTTGGCAAATCAGAATTGACTGGCCAGTAGGAAACCTGCAAGCCGCGGGAAATGTGGGTTAAAGTATGTCAATAATGTTTCAGAAGAACGATTTCTCCCAAGAATTGTAGCTGTTGGAATGTTTTGACATTTATTCGGTAGAGAAATGTAGCATGTTTTGTGAAGCACTTCAAGAGAGCTGCTGCTAACTACTGTGGTATATTGATCTTTCTGTTAAATTGCACGGGCACACTTGGGAGATCATTGAGATTCAGGCAACAGGACAGAAAGGACCGGCTGCACCCGATGGTCACTAATGGTAATTGGTTTCGATCCTTGCACTTGAAGAAGCCATGATTTACTTGGTTCACTGATGAATTGTAGACACTAAATATTTTGAAAAGAAAAAAAAATACATTTTTTTTTAGCATTTGCAAGGCAGCACCTCCATTCTTGAATGTTTCATATATAATAAATTTGGCAATGTAGAAAATATACCAAGTCATATTGTTGAAAGTTCTGATTTCCTTGCTGCTGTTGCAACTCTATAATTATACCATTTGTTTGTTTATTGGTTTGCTTCTTAAATGGCTCCAAGATGAATTTAAGGTAGCCTACTCTCTTTATGTATTTTCACTTAAACTTTATTTTATAATTATAAAAGAAATATATCCTCGTGGTGGCAGGAAAAGAAAGAATACATAAGAGCATAAAGCAGAAAACAAATGACCTCTCCTTCATTCAGTCATGCACTTTACCCAACCTTTGATTGTACTACAGAATTTTTTAATTTATGATAACACACATACTTTCACAGTATACCAATAATTCATTATTTGAGTGATTATGTGGTAAATAATAGTATAGTGCTCTTTTTCAATCAAGAATTAGACAGCTGCTAGGTATTTCATTTCAACTCTTTTGCTAGTTCAAATAATTCTGCAATATGTGTATGTGTACACACATTATCAGAATGTTGTCTGTGTACTATAAATATATGTCTAATATATATCTGATTATATATAATTCTGAGATTAGAGAAAGAGAGAGAGAAACCACTAGCAAAAGAATTTTAAAATGTATCCACATAAAATATATCCACATATTCTGAGAACTAGTGCTGGTTTGTCTAAAGTACATTCCAAAAAAATGTAGTCATTTTAATCTTAATAAATATTGCCACATTTCACTTTAAATAATTGCACCATTTTATATTTTTTGGCTATTTCTTAATTTTTCCTATCCATGTTTATGATCCTAAGATAACATTAACTAAAACTTGAATAACTTCATTAACTCTAATATAATTTGGGGATTAAATATTAAACAAATATTAAAATTAATTGAAGAATAGAATTAATGGAATTATAGCCTTTTTAAATCAATGAAATATCTTAAATTTCATCCATATTACATTATCAAGTTGACTTGCACTATCTCTCACCTTTGTGTTCTGGATTTCATAATAATTCTATACAGAACAAAGTCCCCTATTATCAAAGTATGGGTAAATTTGATTCAGGGTCTATTTCTTTAACCCACAGTTGGATGAGGAGATCTTCCTCATTAGAAGCAGAGAAGAGGAAAGAGAACTGCTATTGGCTATTAAAATTGAGGACATGCTGCAATATTGTATTACACAGGGAAGTCCTCACATAATTCACTGAACCACATTCATGAGGAATACATAGTCCCTAGTGGTCTCCATTGTGTTAAAATGTAAAATGTGCACTAGAGCCCCTTGGGAGGCTTTTGACCATGAAGGTAAATAACATTATCATTTCTTTGGAATCTCATTTTCCATTTCTGGATGAAGACAATGTTCATAAGAGCCATCAGCAGGAACCACTGGAGGCAGACCTCTGTAACAGCTGCCCTTAGGGTAGTGGCAGTGAGCTTGCCTTACAGATTCCTGACAATGTCTTTCCATCTTCTTTTCTGGAGGAATCAGCACTAGTGGAAATAAGGGGATTTTCCTTTCTGTCCACCCCATTCACAGGATCTCATTCAACCTTAACAATAAATGTGCTAATTAATGCTAATTGCTCTAATGGGCACTCCTCTAGTAGGACCCCACAGATACCACCAATTCACTCAGATAGGAAAGTATTTTGTTGCAGGCTAGGCATTCATGGGTTTCGACTATTTATTCAAAGTCGCAGAAAAATATACTTCCAAACTCCCCATAATTTCTGGTGCTTGTTTCTTTGTGTTTTGAAAGAATGCTTAAAATAAAATAGTTTCTGCTTGATTTTCTAATTTCACCAATGGGGAAAAGTAATTATCTCCCATGGCAATGGATTCATATGAAAACAGCATGAGACCAATTACAATGCTAGATGTAATTCCAAGTTTCCTCTTTTCCAAATACTTCACATTCAGTTCTTTCCAGCAGTTTTCACATTCCCTGATATTTCCCACAGAAATATGTGTGCATTTTCCTCCTCCAGCTAGAGTGTTCCCAACCCTACAGCCCACAAGTGATTTCTGAATCTTAGAGATAGTTATAGTTAGAGACAGACATACACATAGACACAGGTGTCAATACAGATAGGCAATTGACCCTTGAACAACGTGGGTTTGAACGGTGTGCAGGCCCACTTATATGGAGATATTTTCAATAAACACAGTACAGTACTCTGAACATGTTTTCCTTTATGATGTTTTTAATCAGGTTTTTTTATAAAGCTTCCTTTTTCATAAAGCTTACTTTATTGTAAGAATACTGTATATGATACATAAACACATATAAAATATGTGTTAATCAATTGTTGATGTTTTTGGTAAGGCTTCCAATCAACAGTAGGTATCCGTAGTTAAGTTTTGGGGGAATCAAAAGTTAGACACAGATTTTTGACTGTGTAGGGGTTCAGCTCGCCTAACTCCCGTATTGTTCAAGGGTCAGCTATAGAAAGATTAAGGTAGAGGTAGAGGTAAATCTAGCAGCATGGGTAAGTGGTTGCCCTAAGCCCATGAAATAGAATCATGACCATGTTCTTAGATCCACAACTGCCCACTGCAGCTGAAGCTCCTAGCTTGAACCACGTTCTACGAAGAGTTTGCAGGATTCCCAAAGCTTAAGGATGTTACCCCAAATCCTCCTTATTTCTGTCATCATCATATTATAATTCTGAGTCTTTTGCCTTTCTGTATAAACTCTAGAATCAGTTTTTGATTTCCACATGGTAACTTGCTGAGATTTTGATTGGGTTTCTGTTGAATCTATACATCAACTTGGGAAGAACTGACATTAACTTAACAATATTGAATCTGCATATACATGAACATGGAATATTTTTCCATTTGTTTAGATCTTTGATTTCTTTCAACATCATCATATTCTACAATTGGCTCAGAAATGCTGTCTTGCGTGTGTAGAGAGTCCTTGAAAAAGCAGAAGTAACCATATTAACCAATGAAATAGTTCTCAGATAAAATAGAAGCTATTTGTAGGATAGAAACTGTTCTTAATTCTAAAAACTCACAATGAAGTACTATTCAGGGACCTGGTCAAAAATCACACAGACATTCTCAGCCCAGTATCATAGAATAATTTCTGCTATTTAACTGAATAAGTCTATTATATAAGAATGTAAATTTTTTTTAATTAGTCAAATCAAACTATAGCTGGTGCTTTTCCAATTTAGGCCATTTGGTGTCAAAAGGTGAGAGTGGTCAGACAGAGCTAATAAATCCATACGCTCTAGCACAACACTTACGGCAATGTGATCTCTTGGAGAATTTGTGAACCATGGTAGTGGCAAATTAAAGAAAGTGAATCAGTTCTTCCCTATTTTTTTTTTGAATCTTTTAAAAATTTTCCCGAGATCTAAGCTGCCATTTTATAATGTGGAAACACAGGATCAACACATGGTACCATGTAAGAAAAAAAATGTTAGGAGAAATGAAAATGGATTGATTGTCATTTTAATGATGATGCCTCCTCTCCAACACTGTTGATGGGATCCCTACCTAGCTCCGTGGCATTTACAATTGATTACACAAAATCGAACTTTTGAAATATTTACAAACGTTAGATAACAACAACCCCAAGAGATAACGTGGAAAGCAACGAGCACACAGAAGATAGCCCAAGGCAATCGCTGATTAGGTCAGATCTATGCGGTCTGTAGGCTTTACTGGAAATCCTTTGCTAAAATGTCTTCACACGTGGTTTTGGGCTTTGGGATGAAGGAACTGTTCACCAAAGGAAGGTAAGGATTATTTGCTGCCATCAGTAACAGGAAATCCAATATTAAATGATACAAAGGTTATTATCTATCACACATGGAATTTACCAGAGCTGTTTGGCAGTTCTCATAGCAACAGATCCCATCTTTAGCGGCTCCAAGCTATGTTTCAGATGAAAGTTCATGTGATCACTTTAAAAGACTGTGTACTGCTAATCAAGAAATTTTGCTCCAGGCCCCTTGTTTGTTTTTCACTTCAGGCTATTCAGCACAATCTAGAAAAGGCTGAATCCCACTGGTCTGCCAACGAGCACGCCTCCATGGGCTTACGTGTTTGCGTCAGTAAGTGGCAGCCGGTGAGTCTGAGAGTTGAAGTGGTTGTAGTCGCTTATTGGTTACTGTGTCATTGGTCAGGGAAAACCAATGAATAGAGACTGATTTTACCCAGGTCTCAAACTAAATAATTGAATGTTGTTTCTTATGCCATGTTTATACACATACAGTTTCTGTACTCTGTTGCTGTATCTGTTTCTAATATCTGATGAGAACAGCTTCTCCAATGCAATGCTGAGGGGGAAAAGAAAAGCTTCAGATGCTCAGGTATTGGTAGATTTTCTAATGAGGAATTCTGCTCAAGTAATTTGGTTCAACAAGTGTTCAAGGTCACTATGATGAAAATTTCTTATCAATTTCCAACAGTAATTAAACATGGTTTTTTTTTTAAGATTTTATTTATTTATTTGACAGAGAGACAGCGAGCTAGGGAACACAAGCAGGGAGAGCTTGAGAGGGAGAAGCAGGCTTCCCTGCTGAGCAGGGAGCCTGACACGGGGCTCGATCGCAGTATCCTGGGATCATGACCTGAGTCCAAGGCAGCCACTTAAAGACTGAGCCACCCAGGTGCCCCTAAACGTGTTATTTTCGAGCATCTCTATTTGCCCAATACTGTGTGAAATTCTTTATATTCATGTTATTGTTGAAGAGGAGGGCATTATTTGCACTTTACTTAGGATCAGTCCTAAGTAAGTCCTCAGTTCAGACTGAGAATGTCTGGACAGTAAGTAGTGAAACTCTGAATTGAAACATAGGCAACACAAAATCTGTATCCCATGCTAAGATCCGATTTATTTATTCATCAACAAATACTTATGGTCTCAACTCCAGGGAGGGGATGGTGTATAATTCTTCTTGGTTTTGGTTTTGTTTCTTTGGTATGTTGTATGTATTTCTCGTTGTTGTTATAACTGTGAACTGCCTCTCTCTCTCTTTCTCTCTCTCTCTCTTTTTAAAATTTTTTATATGGTTTCACTCACATGTGGAATATAAGTCACTGGGCAGAGGACCATAGCGGAAGGGAAGGAAAACTGAGAAGTCATCAGAGGGAGAAAAAAAGAGGAGAAACTCTTAAATACAGGAAAGAAACTGAGGGTTGCTGGAAGGGAGGTTGGGGGGGAATGTGGCAATTGGGGGATGGGCATTGAGGAGTACACATGATGTGATGTGGTGAACACTGGGTATTATATGCAACTGATGATTTATTGAACATGCATCTGAAACTAATGATGTGCCATAAGTTGGCTGATCAAATTTAAACAAAAGGAAGAAAGAAAGAAAGAAAGAATAAGGTTCCTTCTTTGAAAACCCACAACACCTTTTTCTCTCTGTTACTTCATCTCCCAGCCCAGGCAACCTAATCTTATCGCTGAGATGGAAGAATTGTGGATGATTCTGACCTATGTTTCTTTTGTCTGCTTTCTCTACATAGCTAAGATTCGGAATCAATTTTGAAAGCTAAAATCTAGGGATTAGGGGCTCCTGGGTGGCTCAGTCTTAAGCATCTGCCTTCAGCTCAGGTCATGATCCCTGGGTCCTCGGATCGAGCCCCGCTTCAGGTTCCCTGCTTGGAAGGAAGCATGCTTCTCCCTCTCTCACTCTCCCTGCTTGTGTTTCCTCTCTCGCTGTCTCTCTGTCAATTACATAAATAAATAAAATCTAGGGAGTAGATTGTTTACTGATCTTGTGTTTTTGTTTTTGTTTTTTCCCTGAGCCAAGAGACTCAGAAATTACGTTTCAGTTTTGAAATATATAGAAATATGTTGTAGTGAGCATAAAACATATCCTGCATAAATAACAAATCTCTTCATGGCATGTCTGCATGTTTGTATACAGCCAGTATTTTTTTTTTCTAAAGAGTTTTGAGATCTAGTATATGGCCTCACCTAAAAGAGTATTTATATTCATTTATTTTTTGTACTATTTTTAAATGATTTTTCTTGGTTGTACTTAACATTCTTGGTTATGTTTGGAATATCACCATTTGTACTGAGAGCTGATACACAGTTGACACGCAGACAGGAACTGATATCTTACAATAAACATTTACATATTTTAGCGTTTTTAAGTAAAGCAAAAAAAAAAAAGAAAAAGAAGAAAGAAAAAAGAAATGTATTTTACCTGTAAGCTTTTTAAGAAAGAGTAATATCAGAATTATTGTAAAGACAAAAAATCTTCTAGAGAGAATTCTAAAACACTCATGTATGGCAGGAACACATCACCTATTACTATAATCATTAAACTTTCAAATGTAGAAGGTTGGCTCCACTATAGCTTATCAAATTGTCACAAAATTTCAGTGTTCAAAATTACTCCTTAGAGTTAACAAAATTTAATTCGTGCTGTTGTCATTTAAGTTTGTATATCTTCTTTATCCACTAGTCAAAAAAAAGTTATCTTTGAGACTGCAATGATATTTTTTCTCATTAATCTTAATGCCAGAGAATACTTTCAAATATACATATAGATTCTATCATAGGCTGTTTACTTATACTTCTGTTTACTTATTAAAGCAATGTAATGCCTTTAAGATTGAAGGTATTAACTTTGTTCAGTGCTGTCTTATACCAAACCTAAAATATATTTTTAAAAATTTTTTATTTAAATTCACTGTAGTTAACATATACTGTTTATTAGTTTCAGGGGTAGAGTTTAGTGATTCATCATGTAACACCCAGTGCTCATTCCATCAAGTGCCCTCCTTAAAGCCCATCGCCCCATTATCCCATCCCCCTGCCCGCTGCCCCTCCAGTAGACTTCAGTTTGTTTCCTACAGTTAAGAGTCTCTTATGACTTTTTCTCCCTCTCTGTTTTCCTTCTTTCTTCCTTCCTTCCTTCTTTCCTCCCTCCCTTTTCTTTCTTTCTTTTTTTATAAAAGTATATATTGTATGAGACTGCAGTCTAAAACTAACAATTCAGTTATTTTAGGACTGTAAGTGTTCTTATCTGAAAAATTAGATGGTTATATTTAGATGCCTTCGAAGACTGAAGGTATAACATTCAAAATAATAAGATTTTGCTGTCGTCTACAGCCACTACATTTGGGAGTGGTTACATAGTAATAGATAAATTGCAGAGCCTGGTAATTTAACCCCGGGAAACTGGGGGGAGTTTATGACTTAACCAAAGAAAGATAGGAAAATGCAAACATCCCTCGGATATATAAATCCCTAACTTTATCCCCACACTGAACTAATCTGCCTGTACAGTTGTTCATAAATACTTATACTGACTTGACTTTTCTCCAAAGAAAAAACTCTTTTAAAATTATTTTAAATATTCTAGGATACCTGATAAATATCATCCTTAAAAATCTAAACATATTAAGGTAGTCACTAGTGTATACATTACTACTGGGGAGAAAATAAATATGGTTGAGGAGATGATGCTTTCCACACACTATGATAAGATATTCCCATTAAACATTCTCAGATTGTTATGAATCTTGTTTGTTTTTCAGATATAGCAGACGGAGCATTATCTTTCTTTTAATTAAAATATTTTCAAGAGTGTGAGGTATTTCAAAATGCCATTATCCTTTCAATTGCATGCCAGAGATTTTACAAAGCAGAATTAGAAGTTTTCATTAATTTCCAGTAATTCAATTTAATGTTAAGAATTATATATTATTCGAGAGCTCAAAATCAGAAGAAGAAAATAAATTCTTCCATTTAGTAATACTGTATACTTGTAAGAAAAAAAGAATATGTTTATTAACTTATATTCTACATAATAAATATCATTTTCAAAATATCAAGGTTTAAATAAGGGGGGAGTATGGTGTAATTCACTTTTTAGAAGATCCATAAGTGTGTATTCATTTAAGTCCAATATTTGAATAACTTAATTTAGTCTTTTCCAATTAAATAAGACAGGTTTTTGATGACTTGGACTAGGAAATGTATCCTCACACAGGCTTAATAAAAGCCCCTTTCCAAACACATGACATGTCTGAAGAGCATAACTGTACCATTTTAATATTTGCATTTTCTGCCCAACATCCCAGCTGATCCAATAGGAATTTAGTATACGTTCACCGAAAACGTGGCTTGTAACACCAATCATCTGAAAGCACTTAGCCACTCATGGTGCAAGCATACCTAGACAAAATATTAATTCTTTTATTTATTTTTTTAAGATTTTATTTGTTTATTTAAGAGGGAGAAAAATCAAGAGAGAGCACAGAGGGAGACGGAGAGGGAGAGGGAAAAGCAGACTCGCCACTAAAAGGAGATCCCAATGCAGGGCTTGATCCCAGAACCTCAATATCATGACCCAAGAGGAAGGCAGACGCTTTAACCGATTGAGCTATCCAGGCGGGAGTCCTTCTTTTAATTTTTGTGATAAGTTTTAAATAATATAAAATGACAGAAACCAGAAATTTAAAATTATAAAGTGAGGGCACCTGGCTGGCTCGGTTGGTTGAGCAACTGCTTTCAACTCAGGTCATGATCCCAGAGTCCCAGGATCGAGTCCCGCATCAGGCTCCCTGCTCCACAGGGAGTCTGCTTCTCCCTCTGACCTTCTCCCCTCTCATGCTCTCTCTCACTGTCACTCTCTCAAATAAATAAATAAAGTCGTCAAAAAAATAAAATTACAAAGTGACAAACATTGAAAAATAAATCTAATCATAATTCAAATAGGAGGAGCCAAAGTAAGTATAATGGTTTGTAATCAACCATACCTACACGTTTCATTCACTTGATAGTGAATTACAGTGAAAATACATTTAAATGTTTCAAGACTATTAAAAATAATTTAAAAAATCGTTTTCTTAGAGTAGAAATAATGCTTTCACTTTCTAGAAAAGTAATTTCATATAAATATGGTGTTTTTGAATTACCATGCACTATTTAGTAATTTATGTAATAAGTTAAAATAAATCATGAAAAATCCTCAATAGAAATACTAGTAAGAAAAACTAACCATGATTTCAGGAGATGTTCATATTAAAATAACCCAATTAGAAGGGGTAAGAAACCATTATTAGAAAATGGCATCAATATTCCAGGTTAAGGAAATTATTTCTTCCTTTATAAGATATTATTGCAAATTTTATATAGATAATATCACATTTAACTTTAGGTTTCTGATAAAATTATTTTATTTCTTAAATTTTATTTTTTTTAAGATTTTATTTATTTATTTATTTGAGAAAGGGAGACCAAGAGAAAGAGAGCATGAGTGGGGGAGGTGACAGAGGGAGAAGCAGACTCCCTGCTGAGTGGGGGGCTGGATGCTGGATGTGGAACTCAATCCCAGGACCCTAAAGTCAGATGCTTAATTCACTGAGCCACCCAGGCATCCCTCTGAAAAAATTATTTTAAACACTATATTATTATATTTTATAATTATAGTGATTATTGAAGGCAATTTGGAAAATGCATAAAGACCAATGACAGATTTAAGTTGTTTGTGTTCTTATTACCCAGTTAGGGATTAGGTCTAGGTACAAATTAGAGTTCAAAATGATGGAAGTTTATTTCACTGCCATGTAGAGGTTCACACCATGCTGTCAGAGAGCTAAGCTTCTCTCTTGATGCTGAGTCACATAAAACCTTGACCTCATGGTTGACTCTAACATGGTAACATCCTCATTCCAGACGGCAGAATGTGAAAGGAACAAAGAGAGAGCAAATGATGAATGTGTGCTGTTTCTTAAAGAAGACTCTCAGAAATGATCACTTAGTCATATTATCACACCCAGTTGCAGTCATCACTAGAAGGCAGCCTATATTCTGGAATGGACATTGCCTTGCATTTTTATAATAATGTGAGAAAGGCATAAAGATAGTTAAGGGAAAAGTAGAAAAATATGCCACACATATGATGGCCTCAGTTAAAAAGTTAATGTTTCCATTTTTATAAGATTATTTTAAAAACTTTGATTCCAGTGTAGTTAATGTACAGTGTTATATTCACTCAAGGTATATAATATAGTGATTCAACAATTGCATATATCACTCAGTGGTCATAATGAGAGACAGTCTTAATCGCCTTCACCTATTTCCCCCTTACCCTCACCCACCTCCCCTCTGGTAACCATCTAGTTGTTCTTTATAGTTAAGAGTCTGCTTTTTTGGTTGTGTGTGTGTGTGTGTGTGTGTGTGTGTGTGTGTGTTTTCCCTTTGTCTGTTTGTCTTATTTCTTAAATTCCACATATGAGTGAAACCATATGGTATTTGCCTTTCTCTGACTGGCTTTTTTCACTTAGCATTTTATTCTCTAGCTCCACCCATGCTGTTGCAAAAGGCAAGATTTCATTCCTTTTAATAGTTATTTAATATTCCAGTGCACATACGTGCATGCACATGTGTGTGTGTGCAGCATATCATCTTTATCCATTCATCTATCAATGAACACTTGGGATGCTTCCATAACTTGTCTATTATAAAAAATGCTGCGATAAACCTAAGGGCACATATATCCCATCAAATTAGTGTTTTCATATTCTTTGGGGAAATACCCAGTCGTGTGATTAGTGGATCATAGTGTATTTTAATTTTTTTAGGAAATTTCATACTGTCTTTGACAGTGGTTGCACCAGTTTGTATTCCTACCAACAGTGCTTGAGAGAAGGGTAACAAAGCAAACATAATACTTGGGCTACATCAAAACGAAAAGCTTCTACACAACAAAGGAAGCAACAAAAAAACTAAAAAATTACCTACTGAAATGGAGAAGATATTTGCAAATGACATATCTTATAAAAAGAGTTAGTATCTAATATATGTAAAGAATTTATACAACACATCACACAAAGAAACAAATAATCCAATTAAAAATGGGCAGAAGACATGAACAGACATTTTTTTTTTAATTTTTTTAAAAGATTTTATTTATTTATTTGACAGACAGAGATCACAAGAAAGCAGAGAGACAGACAGGGAAAGAGGAGGAAGCAGGCTCCCTGCTGAGCAGAAAGCTGGATTTGGGGCTCGATCCCAAGACCTCGAGATCATGACCTGAGCTGAATGCAGAAGCTTTAACCCACTGAGCCACCAGGCACCCCCAGACATTTCTTCAAAGAAGACATACAGAGGGCCAACAGAAACAAGAAAAGATGGTCATCATCATTCACGGTTAGGGAAATGCAAATCAAAACCGTAATAAGATATTACCTCATACCTATCAGAATGGCTCAAGAAACAAATCAGTCAACAACTCAAGAAACAGGGCTGCCTGGGTGGCTCAGTGAGTTAAAGCCTCTGCCTTCGGCTCAGGTCATGATCTCAGGGTCCTGGGATCAAGCCCCGCATGGGGCTCTCTGCTCAGAGGAGAGCCTGCTTCTTCCTCTCTCTCTGCCTGCCTCTCTGCCTACTTGGGATCTCTGTCTGTAAAATAAATAAATAAAATCTTAAAAAAAAGAAACCTCAAGAAACAAATGTTGGCAAGGATATAGAGAAAAAGGAATCCTGAATGTCTCTATTTTTTATTTTATTTGTATGCTTATATATGTATAGTTTTTTTTGTAACATCAAGAGATATTCTGAAATTATTTTTAATTTTAATTAAATTGAATTTAAGCAAATTTCTATTGTTAAAAACTTAGCCTTTCTCAAAATTGTGTTAAAATAATAAATTTGTTCTAGTAAACATTATTTAACTGAAATGTTTTTGTATATCTGGTCAACCCCTTATAATTAATTGTATTTTAATTTTCAAAGACACTTCTTCGGCATGAAAACAAATATTTACATTAAACTTTTTTTTTTAATCAATTGTTAAGTCACTCAAATTATAACTTAAAAGTTGAGGTTGTGGGGGCATCTGGGTGGCTTCACTGGGTTGAGTGTCTGCCTTTGACTGGGGTCATGATCACAGGGTCCAAGGATGGAGCTCCATGTGCCTGCTTAGCAAGGCGTCTACTTCTCCCTCTCCCTTCACCCCTCCCATCCTTGCTCTCATCCTCTCTCTTTCTTTCTCTTGAATAAATAAATCTTAAAAAAAATAAAAGTTGAGGTTGCATTAAGCTTTTAAGCTCAATTTATAGATCATGTTATATAAAGCAATTAAAATTTTTAAATGTAGTATTTGTAAGTATAAAATCAATTTTGATTAATTTTATTTTCTTATACATTTAAAAAATAATATTTTCCTATACTATTTAGAGAATTACCAATTTCATTAACTAAATTCCTTTAGACATTGCAAAATAAAATTTCAAATTTAATAGACTTGATTTTTTTGAAAATTTATAATGGCAGAGTTACAAATATAACATAATAACTCTTTATAAGTACTTAACCTCCTTTAAAACTAATAAATAAATGTTTCAAGGATTTCACAAATCTTTTTAAAAATTAAATAATGGGGTACCGGATGGCTCAGTCTGTTAAGCATCAGCCTTTGGCTCAGGTCATGATCCAAGGGTCCTGGGATTGAGCCCCTCATCAGGGTCCCTGTTCAGCAGGGAGTCTGCTTCTCCCTCTTCCCTTCCCTCCTGTTCATGATCTCTCTCTCTCTCTCAAATAAATAAATAAAATCTTTTAAGAGCTTTTTAAAATAAAAATTAAGTAATGATTATACCCTTGTTACTATCATACTGCTTACTAAAAATACAAAATTTTTTGTACAACTTCCTTGGATTGTACATCTACTCTTACCACTATGAAAAAACAAACTTACCATTATCTGAAATGTGGATATTCAAATCATCAAAAGGTACTATATAGAACAAACAAAACAGAAATTCAAGACTTTACTCATCCTGAAGTATACGTAAAATAATAATACAACATCCAATGGAATTATATTTTAGATCTGACATCCATAATAAATATCATGACTTCTTGTCATTTGGTGTATGAATATATTCATTAGTAAAATGAAAACAGTGACACTGAAGTACACTATTCTACCTATGATTTACGTAAGGTCATACTCACTGCTTTTGTTCCTCTCAACCTCTTTTTATACACTGACCTAAAACTGATATTCTAGAAGATATCAGTGACTCAGGCAGGCAGATTAATGGCCTTAATGATTGTTATGTCCTAACCCTCAGGACCTGTTAATATGTTACCTATATAGGGAGGGGGGCTTTTCAGATGTGATTAAAATTATGGATCTTGAGATAGGTACATTATCCTAGATTTTCTTGGTGGACCCAATCAAATCTCAATAGTCCATAAGTATGGAGAATTTTTCACAACAGGGGTCAAGAAAAGAGAAATGTAATGATGAAAAGAGAGTCACAGAGATACAGTGTTGTTGTCTTTGTTTTATTTATTTATTGGACAGACAGAGATCACAAGTAGGCAGAGAGGCAGGCAGAGAGAGAGGAGGAAGAAGGCTCCCTGCCGAGTAGAGAGCCCGATGCGGGCCTCGATCTCAGGACTCTGGGATAATGACCCAAGCCGAAGGCAGAGGCTTCAACCCACTGAGCCACCCAGGTGCCCCATCTTTGAAAAAAGAGTGAGGGAATCCCTAGCCAAAGAATGCAGATGGCTTCTAGACATTAGAAAAGATAAGCAAATTCTTCTCTAGAGCCTCTAGAGAGAAATGCTAACACTGTCAACACTTTGCATTTAACCTAGTGGGATGGGTGTCATGTATTTGACCTATATAACTGTAAGATAATAAGCTTATGTTACTTTAAGCCAGAGTTTGTAATAATTTCCAGCAATTGGAAACTAACACAGTGACCTCTATAGTACCAAACTCAATGGGTTAACCCAGGTAAAATTCTTATGCTCCCATATATCATCTTATGATGCCTTTATCTGAATACTAATCATATTATAATATCCCATTTGGCTATTTATCTTTCAATAAACTCCTAGTGGACAGAAATGAAATCTTATTTAAAGTTGTCTTCAGCACCGTGGACAGTACTCAAAAAGAAAATTACTGTTTCCAAATTTTCATTCCCATTGCCTTCTGCACCATTTGACCAAGTTAAGCACTTGTTAATTAATTTAACTCTCAGAAATAGTTGAATGACAATTATACACAAATTTTAGTTGTTTAGGGAATGCAAATTGGAGTAAAACAACCTCTGCCTCCAAGGCATTTGTAAATCTAGTAGATAGATTGGGAGCTCAATAGCTAATTAAGTAAATTGATAGACTAGACCAGAAAATGTCTAATCAAGAATAATCATGCCAAAGAAGATAAAAGGAACTGGGTGAAGGGAGACAAAGTTGTAAATAATGGAATCTAGAGAATATGAACATAATCTAATCACTGAGTTAATCTTGCTAGTTTTTTTTATATATAATTTCATACAGTAGTGCTCTCCATTGTATTTCTACACTGTCAGCTTGGGTCTCATCCTTTCCTCAGTATACTTCCCTATCCGGGTACATTAGAGCTCCAACATTCTTTCCCTCTTCTCATGTATCCAGTTTTCAGAAGTATTTATTAATATTGTTCCCTAGTCTGAAATTATGCTTGAGTAAATTTTGTTTGCCTGGTTTCTATTTTTCTGGTCCCACTCCATGTCCTTTAGTTCAAGTTATGAGCTTCTGCCTAGATATTTTTTCCTTAATTCTGACTTGATAGTTAGTTCCTTCATAGGACTGGGATTCTCTGTCTTTCTTTAATCATCCTTAATGAGCTGGTACTGAAAGAAATGCCTGGTTCCAATTACTCATGAAAAACCTTCCAGATGCAGGCCACATGGATAGATACAATTCCACTTGTGGCTCAAGCCTATTCTGTGCATTTTAGTAATATTAAGATGCACTACTCAACACTTAGCTTGAAATTAATTGGAGCAACTCTATTCTGTTTTCTCCCACCTCCCCCCACCCCTGCCCAAAAAAAAAAAAAAAAAAAAGATCCTCAGCATATGCTACTGCAAAGTTTCCATGAACCTCTGGAAATATGAGCAGTTTCAGTTCTCAGATTAGTCTCAGGTTCTAGCTCTTTCCTCTCCTTCTGTCCTACTGGCAAAAAGATTACAAAGACTAACCAAACTATTGTCACAGGTACGCAAATGGCCATACATAAGTAAGATCATCCTACTACTAGGGTAGGTGGGCGGCTCAGGTGGTGAAGCATCTGCCTCTGGCTCAGGTCATATTCCAGGGTCCTGGGATCCAGCCCAACATTGGGCTCCTGGCTCAACAGGGAGCCTGCTTCTCCTTCTACCTCTGCCTCTCCCCCTATTCATGCTCTCTCTTTCTATATCTCTCTGTCCCTAATGAATAAATAAAGTCTTCAAAAAGAATCACTCTATCACTCTACAACTAATTCATTCATGGATTGTGTTAAAAAACAATGAAACCATTGAATTTAATCATAATAATTATGACTTTATGATAAATTCCCAACCTACTTTCCCAATCTTCTCTCCTGTGACACCCACATGTATAACCTGCATTCTCACCAAACCCTACTCCCCACTCTCTTCTAAGGATACACTTGCTCTTTGTACCCAGGATATCCTTCTCAATCACTTCTGCTATTCTTTCTTGATGTGTTGTAATACCAACTTAATTTTCATGGCCTGTTCTTGAAGCTGCTTCATTCCTTTAGTTACCAATAACCCTTATTTTGCATTCTTACTATACTACTTTCTGGGAAATATATTACAGTGTATGATACATGGGTGTCTTATGTCTATTAATGAAGTTTCCTATCTTAGATTGCCCAAATTACCTTGTAATTTTTTTTGACTCTCAGACTATAGAATAGAATAAAATAGGTTTATATTAAGTTTGGTCATGATGGAAAAAAAATAGCAGTGACTTAAATGAAGTAACATTGTACTTGTCTTTTTTATACAAGTTCACAAGTCAGTGGTATTGAGGGCTGAGACAAACTACCCTTCCATAAGTACTTTTAATAAGTAAACTTTATCTGCAAGGTGACCTCATGATTTACCACAGCAATTGTAATTCCAACCAGGAAGACTACATTTTATCCAGCGGGAAATTAAAGAAATGATTATTTTAAGGGCATGTATGCTTTTAAAAATATTTTCTAGAAGTTGAAAACATTATTTGCAGATTACCCATTGATCAGAACTAAGTCACATGACTACTGTAACAGTTTGACTTCATTTTCTTATGTTTACTGCTCACAGTTTTGTTTTGTTTTGTTTTTTAAGATTTTATTTATTCATTTGACAGACAGAGATCACAAGTAGGCAGAGAGGCAGGCAGAGAGAGAGGAGGAAGCAGGCTCTTCACTGAGCAGAGAGCCCGATGCGGGGCTCTATCCCAGGGATCCCTGAGATCATGACCTGAGCTGAAGGCAGAGGCTTTAACCCACTGAGCCACCCAGGGACCCCTACTGCTCACAGTTTTTAAGTCTCACTTCTTCCTCTTGCCTTTCAGAGCAAGCTGATGAGAAAGCCTAAATGCTCCCTCCTTTGGTTCTGGGGGTTGGTTCAAACCAAAAATGCCTCTGCTCATGCATGGGACCCCTCATTCCAGCCCCACTGCTTATCACCATAAAAATGTCAAGCTAGTATCCTTTTACCACCAATTCACTCAACCCATTTTGGATCTGCTCTGGAATCACCTGCCTCCCTCCTCTGCCCAGAAAGCCTCACTATGTGAGTAACACATCTTTTCACACTCATGGTGTGTGTAGATAGCAGCATGAGTTTTGCCATCTGAAGCAAATTTGTGTTGGGGTTTCATCATGTTTATGCAACTACACAGCAAGGAACACTGAAAAATGTGAACTTCTTTTGTGGGGCATTCTGGTATGGTTCTATAAGCAGAGAATATGGGAAGAAAGCTGAAAGTGGCACCTAGCAGTTTACTTAGCATATCCTACTTTGTATGCAATTATGGGACTCTCATTGAGTAAATTTTCAGTAACTCATTAAAATTATTGTTCCCATCCATGTATTGTAATTATAGTTTTAATATGTATATAATGTGGTGGTTTATATTAGATTGTTCTATAGTTGAGCAAAAAAGTGTTACCGAGTTAAAATATCTTTACCCACACAGTACAAACATACACATTGATGCTCAAAATGACTTTTCTTACATCTTAAGATAAAACCACCACAGAACGGGCTGGGCTGGAATGATTCACATTATGAGTCAAAGAGGTCTATTTCAGGACGGAGGAAGAGTCCAGGGCTTTCTACATTATCTCATTGCTGGGAGACATCATTTTAATAAATGTTTGCATTAGAAATATTGTAACTTGGATGTGCTATATGTATCAATTTAAAGAATATTCTTAATTTATTATTCACCAAGCTTTGAGTTGTGTTAATATCATTGATTTTAAATATTACTCTTTCATCCATCCTTTTTGTCACCTAGAAGCCTTTTTTACATGTAGTAAGAACTAACTTATTTCTTTGATTTTATTGATTCTTTTATTTAATTAAATAATAACTTATTTCCTCATTTCCAGAGTTACTTAAAAAAAAAATTGACATCTCTTAAACTAAGTTGTTTCCTAAAGTAATCATTTAATTTGTAGTGATTTTTCTCTCTATTGGGACAAAAATAATTAATGTGGTAATGTTAGATATGTACTTTTGATTGCTTGAGATAATAACACTATTCTTGGACAATCGTCAATAGTCCAAAGACATGGAAACTTTACAAACAAGATGCTCTAGGCCATGGGAATTTCTCATTAGGTAAAGAGAATCTCCGATTAAAATTTCCTCATCACTGCTAAGCATCTCATTTCTGTTGGTTGTTTAATGGTTCACAACCCAAGCAGAAATATATAGAAGGGAATTACTGTAGTGGGCAATTTACAATAACTGCTTTCTAATTTATTCTCAAATAATAAAACTATGGATGAGCACCTATGCTCAAGAAAGGTCATCTATACCTCTGAAATGAGTAAGTCAATGTACATTTTCAACTTTATTAGGCAGAAGAAGTAAAATCGAGTTTCATGGGTCTTTTGACCCTGAGGAAATAATTTAAGACCTACAATTGCAAAGACTTTATTTTGGGATACCACAGCAGGTCATCTTTGTGCCCCAAAAAACATTGCTGGAGACACATAAAAACACTAAACAATAGATACATTTTTACTTAGGCTTAGTTTCAGCTACATGAAATAGTAAATCCAACTCTGGAGGCTTAAAATAACAAGGGTTTATTTTTGGATCTCATTTAGTGGCTCCACCATCTTCTCAGTTCCCATGTTCCATATCTCCTTCTGCCTCCCATACTTATCTATGGTTCTGATGTCATCTTCAGACTTGTTATTTCCTCGTTGCAAGATGGTGTGTGATTACACTAGACTACATTGAGACCACAGTGAGTATATGCTTCCTAACATCTTATCATTTTCTCTAAATGATTCATTTTAAAAACTTAATCTGATGAAATTATAAGAGGACATCTTCTAGGAGTCATTAATTTGACAATGACAGGGATTTCTTATGTGGAAATCATGGAGGATACGGCAGGCAGGTCTATTTCAAGAAGAAATTATATAAAGTAAGACATAAAATATCCATCCTCATGCTGCTATCTTTGCCTGAATTCAAGTGGAAATATATTAGAAGGCTTGTCACAGGTCTTTGGACAAATATTATCAGATCAATTTTATAATCTGGTTTAGGAAAATAGACTCTTCCCAAAAGAAGGGAAAAAAAAAAGAAGGGAAAGAATGCAAACCAGGAAAGTCACGGAGGATAAAGTGAAGGAAAGAATAGAGAGAAGAAAAGCAGGTAGAGAAGGAGGGAAAAACAGAAACCCATGCAGGTTAATAAATTCTGTCATCATGAAATAGCAGTAAGGGTTTCCCTCAAATTAAGAGGAATTAACAATAATGATGAGGCTAACAACTAGGAAACGTATCCCATGGAAAGAATAGTTTGCAAGTGTTTTTGATGAAAATTTATGAAATGCAAATGCCCAATCAGATGAACCATGGCTAGAATCATAATGTTTAAAAAAATCTGTGTTCCTATAAATGTACTGACTCTGTCTGAGGAAACTGCATGTTTAAGGAAAAGTGATTGTCTACATGGATTCTAGGGAAAAAAGATGATCTAAAGAACAAACAATTGGCCATCTGTCTCCAGCCTTCTTCCTGGTATAGAATTCTCAGAGAACTGCAAAAAAGTCTCTAGTCAGCTCAAAAGTTCTATCTTTTATTGAAAATTAATAAAGTGGAATTACGATGTGTATCTGATATAAAAAATCATTATTCTAAATACCTGTATTCATCATATTAAGGTGTCTAGTTTGGATGAATATTGGTTAGCCATCCACACGTTTTCCAAAAAAGAATAGTAGATGTTGGAAAATGTTACATCAGTTGTTGTGAAATCTCATTTGTAGTTCCTTAAAATAAGCTCTGTATCTTTTAAGCTCTCAGGAATGAATACACATATATATGGTTAGGTTAGAGTGAGTAATTGCTTTTCTTTTATTTCAATACTGAGACCTTCTAAGACACTGAAGTTAGTACCATATTGCTATTATCAGGAATTTTTGAAGTAAAATGCTATTGAAAGATTGAATATTATAGAAGCCAGAATTTAGAAATGCTGTTTTAAAAATTGCTGCCATTGCAATATAATGCAGATGTGTGTGTAAACTAATATCTTGGGGTTTCTAAAGGCAGTTGTGAAATAAATATAAGGGAATATCAATATACCATAAAATTGCCCTTGTTGACAGATTTATAATGGCAGAAAAATCAGACTTATCTAACAGATTGGTTTCCATTGTCAATACTACATAAGAAATGAACTTCACAGTGAGATATTTAAACCCATCATTGAAGATACTCCACAATTAATGGAGACTACCCTCCCATCTTTTTTTTCCTGAAATAGTGAATGTCGACAAAAATTGAAGTATTTTATGTTTCATTGTAGGATATAACATGTTTTTAAAAGGCTATTTCTTCCCTATCCTCTTCCCTCTGATAATAGACATGCAGCAGCAGCATTTGAAAACTCTCCTATTGACTAGCTTAATTCCCTCTCTAGACCTCATTTCCTTATCTGTATAAAGTAGATATTAACACTTAACTCATAGGGTTGTGTGAGAATTCAATTATAAGTGTTAATGTAATTTAAAAGATTAGCAGAATGTCTGGGACATCAGAATGTGCTTGATAAAAGATAGCTATTACTATATGTGTTTATGATTATTTCAATTTTGTTATTTGGGTTACAAATCTCTTCCCAAGTCCAGAAAAATTCCCCTGAAAATAATAATTTTTTCAGCTATCATCTTTAATGCCTGAAGTATTCACCAATAAAAATGATAGAATATTTTATTAGTGTATTAATTTCCTGTTGCTGCTGTGGCAAATTCCCACAAGCTTAGTGACTTAACACAGGACAAATTTATTCTTTCATAGTTCCGGGAGTCAGAAGCCTAAAACCAAGGTGTCACGTCCTTGGTCCCACGTCTCCACTTCCTTATCTTTTCAGTTGTTACACACCTGCATTTCTTGATTCTGGACCCCTTCCTTGCATCCCTCCAACCTCTTCCTCCATTATCCCATCTCCTACTACTGACCCTGATCTTCCTGCCTCTCTCTCTAAAGATCCTTGTGATTACATCAGTTTCACCCAGATAATGCAGGATAACCTCCTCATTTCTAGATTAATCACATCTCTAAAGTCATTTGCCCCTAAAGTACATATTCACAGGTTCTGGGGATTAGGCCATGGACACCCTAATACCCACATGGGGCAGCTTTGGCAGCAGTCATCATTAAACCTACCTCAATCTATATTGTTTGTAGTGAAATTCTATGAAAGATCTACAGTAGTTCCTATGGAATTTATGTGTTATCCTTTCCACCACATGCGATTCCTTGCTATAGGCGGGCCAAGGTAGTCCTCATCCCCCATTACCTAATTTATTTTAATTTTTTAAAAGACTTTATTTTTATTTATTTGAGAGAGAGGAAGAGCAAGAGATTTCACAGAGGGAGAGCGAGAAGCAGACTCCGTGCTGAGCAGAGAGGTGAGTCCTGGGGCTTGATCCCAGGATCCCAAGATCACGACCTGAGCCAGAGGCAGATGCTTAATCCACTGAACCATCCAGGTGCTCCCTAAATTGCTTTAATTTTAAGAAAAAAAAATAGGAGAAAAAATACGCTGTTCAAACTTTAAAAATCACTCATTACACTCTTGTTTTCAAAGTTACTTCTCTCTGATATTTTGTTTCTGAAATAAGTAGAACTACATAAAACTGTTAAGAAGAAGAAGAAGAAGAAAAAGAAAAAGAAAAAAGAATCTCTCTTATTAATTGATAGTCTAAAATCTACTTTAGAATGTATCACTCCACTGAACACACTGGCATTTCTTTTTAAATTTACAATTCCCTTTGTTCACTGAATTTCCCACCTGCCTCCTATCCCATCCACAGCCTGGTATTTTATACAGTAAAGGAAAGACCTAATAGATTATCAAGGGAAATGTGCTCACCAGTCACCATAAGTGGTTTTTAATATTTATACATCTTTTACAAATTCAAACAGAGAATTATTCTTAATGCTATTATACCAGTCTTCCTGGATTCCTTTTGTAAATTTGTTTCTTTTTTTTTTTTAAGTAGACACTCCTATTTGAATTTTTACTCCATGTGTCAGTCTTAGCAACAATTTACTATATATTCTTTGGGTATTTTTCACCAGAAAGCCAAGGTCAAATATAAATCAACAGAAGAAAGGAGCTAGAACTTTATAAAGTGAGTGAATCCCAAGAACAGAGAATTTACCCAACACTTGAAGGTTTATAGGATATATTTGCCTACCAACCATACCATGTCACTTTTGAAGTGAAGGATCTGCTGGCAAAAAGGCAAGGATTAAACAAAATTTTCTGTCTCCCACCAACACTCATTCAACAGCTATTTTTTTTTAATGTTTAGAAGTAGATATGTTTAGAACAATTTTGGTTGATGAAAATCCATATTTTCCACAGTTGTCTCTGGCTGAAAAGAATGGACTGTTTAGGGACACCTGGTGGCTCAGTGGGTTAAGCGGCTGCCTTTGGCTTGGGTCATGATCCCAAAGTCCTGGGACTGAGCCCTGCATCGGGCTCCCTGCTCAGCAAAGAGCCTGCTTCTCCCTCTCCCTCTGCCTGCAGGTCTGTCTGCCTGCGCTCTCTCTCCATCTCTATGTCAAATAAATAAATAAAATATTTTTTTTAAAAAAGGAATGGACTATTTGTCATAGCACAATGGAGAAAAACCAGAATGTAACATCATTTTGTCCTTTATCTAAATCTTTGTAGTATTTTCTGTTTATGCTTACAGTACAATCATTTTCCTTAATGTCCTAAAAATAGCATATGTCTAAGGTAAGCACTTTTAAAAAAATGCCTAGCCCTTTCAAAGCCCTCCCTGTGACATTCATCAGGACTATTCTTCATGCGGTTTTGCTTCTGGGGGCCTTTGAGTGGAGCCTATTCTTTGGGATGTAGTACTGGCAAGGCTCAAGGTAGGAACTTTTGCAATGTCCACAGGAAACTAACACAATCTTGCTATGACAAGGACTGGATCTTTAGACTGCTGTCATTGCTACCCTATGCTTGCCCCCACCATCTGTTTCTAATTCTCTTCTCCCTAATGACTAGGCATAGGGGATGATAAGCAAGTCTGTTGCTTAAGGTGACATCCCAAAAGGGAATGCAATGCTAACCACTGTTTCTGATAGTCATGCATTCATAGGTGATGATCTGATCATTCTCTCATTTGCTCCTTGACATAAACACTGAATTCCCCACACAGCCTAGGACACTGATAAGTCTCAGGAATCCTCACCCCTCTCCTCCCTACTTTTTAAATATAGATTGGGACAGGTGACAAATGATAGTAGGGCAGTTCTGCCACCTCTTGGCAAAGCAATATCTGGCACAAATTATTGGTTGCTTGCCTTAGAGTATGGACCATGCAGTGTTACTTGTTTTCAGCTGAATGCTCCCAATCCCTAAATCTGGGACAAAAGGAAAAATCCCACTAAGTATTTATCACATTACTCTGGGACATTCCGTTCTAGCTCGACCTATAACAGTGGGAAAGGAGAGAAGTGACTCACCTAAATATGACATCTGAATTTGGGCTTAAACTGTTTCTCTTGGTTCATAATTCCATCTCTTTTAAGCTTAATGATAATAAATAAGGATTCAAGAAATATTAATTTGATTGCAATGGGATCTGCATTTCCACTGTTATCTGTGAGTGCTATGTTATCTGAGATCTTTAGAAGTTTATTTTGATTTAAGTATTTGAATAAGCATTAAAATTTGAGGATCAGAATAAAGCAGCCTTTATGAGATGAAGAGAGGTGACTCCATTTAATGTGGCTAGTTTTGAAGTTATTCTGGCACTTTGAAAAATTACAAACTGATGGTGTTTTTAGACTCTTGAATGTTTGGGGGAAAACACATAAAGTGAAGAACACCAATTCTTAAATTATGTACAAATCCAGATGTAGTTGTACTCAGGCACTTACCATATCTCTATTTAAGTGACAAATTTGTAGGAAGCTGGCAAAGGAGGGGGATAGGAGAGAAATCCATGGCTTATGACAGGGCCACCCTAGGTTGATGATGAGATAAGAAACCTAACAAAAAATAAGGGAACCCTCTGGAATTGACAGCCAGCTGAAGTCAAGTTGAAGTCTCTGGCACTGTCAGAGTAGAAGGGGAAAGGTCAAGAGCACTGATAAATCTGAGATGTCCTGAAGGAAAGAGTTATTAGTCCAAGATGGTGCATAAATTATAGCCTCTTTCTGGCTAGGAGATAGTGAAAGTGCGTGGGAAATATATCATTATTATATTTTATTTTTTGAGTGCTCTGCTGGCATTGGATTCTGGATCACGTTAATCAGGATGGATAAAATGTTACCATAATCCAACACAGTATGGATTCAGTTACATAGGCCAGCAAGGGGAGAAAACAATGCAATGACCAACAGTAAATGAGATAATGCTCTTCCACCCCCATTTTTTACACTATTTATTTTTCTCAAAATAAATCTTTAAGTAAGAGACACTAGTTCATTCATTAATTCCATATAAAATGTGTTGGTTTTGTATTATGCACCTGTATGAGGCACTAGGAAAGCTGATATAATAAGATTTATTTCATATCCTTATAGAAATAATCATTTAGAGAATTAAAGAAATGTGAAAAGTAGTAATTAAAAAACTACACAGTCATTATCAGCAGTGGATATCATTGTTCTGTTCATTGTATTTTCTTATAAGAGCAATTTCTTTTCTGATGAAATAATATTCCCTGACCATCTTATAACCATGGTTTCTGTATCTCAATTACATTACCTGGCCCAGAACCCAAGCCTGACCATTTACAGTCAAAACTTCTCTCATTGAGATCAGAGATGAGGCTTAGCCCCTCCAGGTGGTGAAGCTAGAGTTTAAGCACCAAACGTTCCTGTGAGTGGAAGAATCCAGTCTACTTTAATGGACTGTGAAGCCAGTCATCTGAGAGACCAATTAGAAGGTTAGGGGTTCCATTCTCTACATGGTCATCCCTGAGATTCAGATATGCTCTCATCTTTGCTTCAGTGTTTTATAACACTATATATATACATATATATATGTATATATACATATATATATATATATATTTACTAAGCTAATTCTAGTTTAATTTTATAAATCAACTGTATCAAGAAAGAGATTGAATTTCTCTGAAGTTATTATTTGGACAAGCATTACTGAAATTGTCATATGTGGCATATGGGTAATAGAATCATATGAAAGGAAATGAGACCATGTCTCACAGTTAAGCCCAAGGATTCTTTCCCTAGTGACCCCAACAGGAATTTGTGTTGTTCCAGATATAGAATAACAATAGTTGGTATTACTCCATTCATCCTGTAAAGGTGCTATCAGGGATTCAGGGATCTGGTGTAGCAGAAAAATGAGAATCTTTCAGGCACAGTGGAAAGTGGCAATGAGAACTAAAATAAACAAAGAAAAACACATGCCCCTCAAATGATTAGAAAAGAGAAAATCAAAGAAAGGATGGGAAAAGGAAATGCATGGATGGCTGCAGGTGGCAAAATTCAGGTTTTAAAAGATGTACAAAACAACAGGAAGTAAGAGATGAGAATAAGTCATAAAGATGGGGTTAAAAGTAGCAAGAGGTGGGAAGTATCATCTTATTAAAGGATAGACCCTAGCATGTGGGACAAATATGAGCAGGGACAAGAATGACAAAATAAAAACAAGCTAAGATGAGAAATTCTGTCTTTAACATGTACTTAAAGAGAAATGATGGAAGAACTCTTATAGGTATTTTGGAGATTATAGAAGCCTCAGTTCACAGAAGCTAGGGAACTATTTTCCTCCAAGATTTCAGTTGCAAGCTTTGAGATTCAGCATATTTCGAATGTTCTTCATTTCTAGATTTCTACTTCTTAGTTTTAAACTTATTCTTGAAGTCAGCAGTTGTAGTTTTGTATAAAATGCAGAATTTGAAACCAGAAAAAACACTCTATAAATAGACTGCCTTTTGAAATATCACCTTGTCCTGGACACCAATACTTAATACTTTATTTCAATGAGAAGAGAAATTGGCCTATGGTGCTGTCAAGTCCATGCTGTATAAAATGTAAAAAAAAAAAAAAAAAGTTGACAACAAATGGCACGTTGCTTGTAAATTCAAGCAAAACGCTTCTCTTTAGAAAAACCAGAACTGAGAGAGCAAGGTTTTTGAATCATTTCTAAACCATTCTTAAATTGTGTTTACCAAAAATGATGGAACATAATAATAGTTTTAAAGGATGATTATAAAAGGCATTGTTGATGACAACATAAAATCTGATTTCCTATCAATTACTTAGTGCCTTTATTCAGATATTTAGGAAAGCATTTTGTTAGTATTAGATTGGCACTAAAGCTAAGGAGTTAAGATACTCTAAAATCACTATTATGGAAAGCTTCTATTTTGATTAATTTTTTACAACAAAGTAAATTTTTCTTTAGAAGACCAGATAATAAATATCTGTTCATCATATCATCTCTCCCATAACTACTTAACTTTGCATTTCAGTGCAAAAGCAGCCATGGACAATAACAAACAAAAGAGCATGGCTGTGTGCTAATAAAACTTTATTTACAAAAAAATAAGGGATGGGCTGTATTTGACCCATAGGCTATCGCTTCCTGACCTCTGCTTTATAAATAGCAAAGAGAAACATGACAGTTCTAATTGTACTTTCCCCTATTTCTTCCAACTGATGGTACTTAATAGAAATACAAGATAAATAGCACAATGGGGCAGTAAGAAATGGACTTCACAAAAGAGAACTAAACAACATTGCCTAGTGTTCCAAACAATAAGGTAGAATGAGGGATACATTTCAAATAGCACTCAGTTACTAAGTGCTGACATAGTTCTGAATAGAGGTGTGCCTAGCATCAATGCAGTCTTCACTCCATTAGTATGTGAGAGACCAGCTGTGAGAATCCAAATCAGGGGATGGCAGCCAGATACACTGCTCCTTGCTTCATCTCTCCATTAAGAATTTTCCTACCTTGTAGTGCATATTGAGCTGTGCAAATTATACGATTTATCATCCCTTTTCTAATTGTTTGTATTTGCCGTTTAGGTCTTCTGCATGTTGGAGGATACCAAATGTACGAATTTAAATAGTACTCTTTTGGCTTATAAGTTGTATAGAAATGGGAGGAGTTTACAATTAAATGGTAAACAAAGGACTTTATGAACTACTAGACCTGATTATATTTTTAAGACCTTGAAAGAAATACTTTCTGTTTATAACTGAGACTTGACCGTGTCTCACTCACTAATTTAAGGATTAGCTCCAATTAGAAAAAAAAAAAAGGATAAAATGACTTTATTTTTTTCAAAAATGCTAATTAAAGCAATTAGTACTTTTTAATCAGAGCAGCTGGACTCTTTGTGCAGTTACTCTCTTGGCAAAAACATAGGTAATCCATTGAAAATTTATTTATTCCATATTTAAACATGAAATCTACTACAGTAAGAACCACCCAGGAAATGTGGATTGGAACCAGCCTCTTTAAAATATCTGCTGAAGAGAAACAAGATATGTATAAGAATTGACAACAGCATAATTAATGATAACTCTTGAGAATTGTAAACTAGTGTTATAAAAATGACATGTATGTATATAATATCTTGGTGGATTAAAGTTTGCAAGAGTGAAGTAGTAGAAATGAAATAGGGGTAACCAGAGAAGCAAGAGTAAGAACTGTTGTAACGCCAGTAATAAGTGTGAATGGAGGAGGGCATTTGCCTTTGAGAAGTCAGTACAGAGATGAAGTCAAACAAAACACTGCAAGAGAACTGTCAAGACCAGCTATAGTTAAATTAATACAGTGGGTAAAAACTGTGGTGACCCAAATCCACCTTTAGTGCCTTTTCATGCAACTTTAATGCCTTTTCATGCATCTCTTTTCCATAAGTCTTCAGTATTTCCATTCACTAATTTATTCATTCAATATAAACATTCATCATTATTTCGTAGTGACAGTTGTCATGGCCACCATGACTTGGAGACCACCAACCAAGACCAAATGGCAATACCAATGGACTAGTATTCAAGGAAAGCACATGAGGAATCTCAGCTGGTAGATCAGCAGTGCTCATTCAAGTGCACCAGCAAACCTGTGCCTGATTGGAAGAGACTTTGTGTGTTGGATCAGAAGGGAAGGAATTCATTATATAAGAAAAGAAAGCTGTTGTACATTAAGAGAAATCTAACAACAAGGGCCTGGAAACAAAGGAAAGAGAGAGAGACTGTATGCCCAGAGTCTTTATTCTCTGTTACAGCAAAGGGTGCCACCTGTCCCCACAGCTGGAGACTAAAATGACAGTAAGGAAAATACATTTAGAAACTTTGTGAATACACTGATGGGAAATATTGAAGAAGAGCTAAAGAAAGAGAGGTATTCCATGTTCATGGGTTAGAATTTCAATATTGTGATGATGTAAAATCTTTCTCGCATGATCTATAGATTCAACAAAATCACAATACAAATCACAGTAAACTATTTCTAAATATCAACAAACTGATTTTAAAGACTATTTGGAAAGGCCAAAGACCTAAAAGAGCCAAAAAAAAAAAAAAAAGCCTAAAGAAGAGGAGGAAGAAGAAGAGGAAGAGGAAAAGGAGAAGGAGAAGTGGGGGAGGAGGGGGTAAAGGACCGGAGGGAGAAGGAGGAAAACATAGTTGGAGAACTGATACTACCTAACATCAAGACATAAAGTTATACTAATAAAAACAGCTTAGTATTGGTGAAACATAAAAATATGCAACAAAATAGGAGCCCAGAAATAAATCCACACAAGCAAATTTGACAAAGTTATAAAGGCAATTAAATGAAGTAAAAAATGGTATTTTCAACATATACTACTGAAACAACTGGATGTTCATATATACCCCAATTTTTTATTTCAATGAGTTTTAGACACAGTCCTTTTATCTTACATAAAATAGATAAGTGTAAAATGCAAAACTTAAATTCTTGAAGAAAATGTATGTGACTTTGGGTCTGATGATGTTTTTAGATACAGCATGAAAATCACAGTATCTGAGAGAAAAATCTGGTAAGTTGGACTTCATTAAAATTTAAAAATTTTGCTCTTTCAAAAATACATGAAAGAATGAAAACACAAGTCAATGACTGAGAGAAAATATGTGCAAAATGCATATATAATAAAGAACTTACATCTAAATTTTTAGTCAAAATAAGAAAACAAACAGCCCAATTAGAAAATAAGCAAAAGATCTGATATAAAAAGATCTGAAAAATAAGCAAAGAAAATATAAAGATGGCAAACAAACATACAGAAAGATGCTTGACATTATTTGTCATTATGGAACTGAAAATGAAAATAACAATGAGATACTACTACACATCTATTAGAATATCTAAAATCCAAAAAAACCCAAAAACAAACACACAAAAGAACAAACTAAAAAACCCTTACAAAACCAAATTACTATCTGATCTAGCAATTGCACTCCTAGTTATTTACCCAACTAAAACTTCTGTTATTTGAAAACTGACATTCATTAAAAAAACTGCATGAGGAATTTTATAGTAATTCATTCATAATCTCAAAAAGAACTTGGAGCAACCAGGATCTCTTTCAATAGGTAATGGATAAACAAACCATGGTACATCCAGAAAATGGAACAAATATTCATTGAAAAATAAAAGAGCTATGAAATCATGCAAAGATATGGATGGACATTAAATGATTATAGCTAAGTACAAGAAGCCAGTGTGAAAGGGTTAAGTAATAGGTGACTCATATTATAGGACATTCTGGAAAAGATAAAACCACAGAGACAATAGAAAGCTCAGTGGATGCTAGCCATTTTAGAAATGGGGAGCGTAGAGTTTTTATTTTCTTTACTTTTTTTTTTTAAAGGATATATAATACTGTAATGGTGGATATGTGACAGTTTGCATTTGATTAACCAATATAGCTTTTTTAATTATTTTTATTAACATATAATGTATTATTTGCTCCAGGGGTACAGGTCTGTGAATCTTCACAGCACAAAGAGTGAATCTTAATGCATACAAAAAATAATAAGTTATTTAAGTATAAAATGATGACAGAATAAAATGCAGAATGTGACAATAAGGAAGATCTAATCACTTTTAAATTGTATGAAACATCTGTAAAAAGCATAAAGGAAAAAAATACTTAGTATTATGTTCTTAATGAAATGAAGAATTTGTAAGAATAAAGACAAAAGAAACTGTACATAAGACCTATATTCTAGCTGATAAAGTTGTTTCTCACCAGATATGTGCATTAACAATTTTGAAACCTCTATAAATGCTTACTGAAACTGAATAATTATGTAAATGGACGATGGAAGGTTGGAGCCAGTTTTCTCAGTGTTGGGTGGAAGTTTAAAGGTAAGAGCCTAGAAGGTTAGAATGACCTATGTAGTAAAGGATCAATGTTGGCAAGATCTGTATGAACTCATGCTTAGCTTAATATTGATACAGATGGTTACATATAGAAATATTTATAGTGTATACTCATGGGCTAGTATACACACAGATTTCCTTGCTCTGTCAGCTGAGAGATCTGTATGAACTCATGTTTAGCTTAATATTGATACAGATGGTTCCATATAGAAATATTTATACTGTATATACATGAGCTAGGATACACACATAGATTTCCTTGCTCTGTCACCTAGAGCCAAAAATACCAAAGTAGCAATGAATATATCTAATGCCCAGATCTTGATTTCTCCAATATAAAGAACCAAGTTTCCTTGGAAAAATGGCCAATTGGCTGATTATAGGACTGAGGCAGGAAATATATAAGATGATTCTGGGTCATCTTACTGTGAGAGAAACAACAACAAAATAAACAAAAAACATCCATATGATAAATCAATGTCAAAGAGATACATGAGCCAACTGAAAGAGCCTCTGGGTCATAGACTGAAGAATTTGAACAACAAAATTAAGTAGCATTGGATTATGCTCACAGTATGAAATATCCATGAGTCAATACTTGGAAAACCAAGTGACTGAATATACAAATAAATGGAAGAGAAGGAAAAAAATTTCCCACATAGAAGAATTTGTTTCAATTCTTCACTCTTGAGGAAGTGAAGGATAACTCCTTACCTTCTAAGTGTGATCTTTGCCCAGTGTCTTCCTTCCAAAAATAAAGTATGGAATAGGGGTGGAAAGAAAAGAGTAAGTTTATGGTAGAGAGACCTGGATAAATATGACCTCAGCCAGGTGATCAAGATTAATATTAACAACAATATCATACTGGTGTTATGTAACCTTGATAAGATCTGATGAAAATGGTACTTAACTTCTATGATTTTCCTCCTAAAATTTCATAACCCCATTCTACCCATGAGTATCACACAAATCCCAGTGGAGGGGCATTCTATAAAATACCTGAAAACTCTGGAAGTCTTTAAAAATGAGAGAAGTCAGAGGTGCCTGGGTGGTTCAGTCAGGTAAGAGGCCAACTCTTGCTTTCAGCACAGCCCATGATCTCAGGGTTGTGGGACTGAGCCCCATGTAGGGCTCCATGCTCAGCAAGGAACCTGCTTGAGATTCCCTCACCCTCTGCCTCTGTCCCTCCCCCTACTTGCTCTGTCTGTCTTTCTCAAAATAAATAAATAAAATCTTTATTTTTTTAATGTGAGAATCCAAATACTAGACTGTTGTGAAAGATGATTTGAAATCTGCTCATCAATGGGCATGAAAATGTAGAGAGCAAAGCTGGAGAGTTTCCATGTGTGACCTTTCCTGTGGCTCTATTTTGATGCCTAGGTATGTGTGGACATGTGAACACAGAGTCCCAAATATAAGGAGTAGCATACAATAGTGCTCAAGAAGGAAGGTCTAGAGTTATCTTTATAGATTGGAAACCCAGTTTTACCATTTACTAATTGTGTGACCTGGTGAAAATAATTTCAACTTCAAGTGCCTTAGTTTCTTCATCTACAAAAAGGCATGCAAAAAAAAAAAAAATGAATGCATACCTCATAAGGTTTTCAGGCTTAAATATGTTAAAAGACTAGTATGAATGCTTGCACATAGTAGACACTAAATAAATCTTAGCTAAGATTTTTATTCCTGTGCAGCTCTGCTCTCTAGGCTTATCAAAGTTTTCCATCAAGTACCTCTCCACTGTTCTCAGTATTTACCCTAGTGTCTCCTTCAAACTAGAAACTTCTATTCTTCTACCCCTTTCCTGAGAAAAATATGAGACCATGTGGAGAATTGAGTGAGGTTCAGGGTAAGGTTGGAATGATTCAGGCAACAAGATATATAGTGCCCCTCCACCATTTTTGAGATGAGTCAGGAAATCATTCACATTATTTGGGAAATTAGTTAATGGGCAATTATTTTCAATTCATGATAATGAGTTTTGGGCCAAGATTATGAAAACTAATAAAATAACTTCTCTCTCTTGAGGTACTGGTTTTCTGGAGTTTAATTTTTCTTCAGCAAACTTTTACTTTATATCAATCTAGATTTTATAAACTAGACAATTTTAGCAGCTGGGGTACAGGTGCTTTTTTTTTTTTTTTCATATAAAGGAGAACAGAACAAGGTATTTCTCCCATACCATATTATTCTACATCCAGAATCATTTGACCTAAGGACTGACTATAAAGTTACATCTCAGGGCACATTAAATATTTCTATAACTGTTAAAATTGAATAAAACTTGACTGTCAATCACATATGAACTTTTTTCCTCAAAGCCACATAATAACCAAATTAATAAGTAATCTTCCAGTTCTGAACTTATTGAGAGTCTAGTCAAAAGATAAGACAGATGGTAATGGAGTATAAATCATTACTAATAAAGGCTACTTTGGAGGATGTGGCTTAGGTAAATGAAGAAAAATGAGCTTCCTAATAATCCCAGAAAAAGACAGCCTCCATTCCCTCAGTTACAGATAGTGCAGGATGATAGTAGCTTCCCCAGAGGGGCAGAACTTTTGTGCATAATATGTATGGCTCAGGTAGCTGACCAGAGTGTGCTCCCTACAATCAGGTAGATCATAAGGAGAAAAGAGGCTGCACATACCACATATGCCCACCTCATTTCTCGAAGTCATCTCATAAGTCATCCCACTGCAAGAGGAGTTGCTCACGCCTATGGTCACATTCTCAACCCACAAACACCCAGAAATGCTCAACCACAGAAATCTTAAATTTGAATACCTGCCTCTCAGATCACTAATTCCCGTCCTTTCAGATGTCTCGCTGCATACCTGTCAGTCACTTGGGCCCTCCATTTCCCCTTGGTTGCCACCTGCTGTTGATCTCACTCACTTCCCTACCAAGTCTAGACCACTTGACTAATCACCCAGAACCCAGGCTCCTGAAAAATTTCATATCCTTTGTAATTTTAGGGGGTGAATTGGGAAAGATAGCTGTGGTCAGATCATGAAAAGCCAAAAATGGCACAAGGAATGGCACTGTATGGTTTGGGGATTGTGGGAACATGTGAGGATTGTGGGAACATGTGTGGGTTTTGGTGTTGGGGACTGACATGGTTTCACTCATGCCATTGAACAGTAGACCTTCAAAACAGAGCGTGAAAAGGCAGAATGTTGATAGCTGTGGAAGTCGACGGGAGGCAAATAAATACATTTTGATGAAGATGAAGTTGGCCTCAACAAAAGCAATGACCAGGGCAGCCTTGAAAAGAATATAGTCCTGAGCCACACTATAGGATCAATGGGACCTGGAAGTGGAATGAACTGAAGAGTAGGAGGCATCAAAGGCAGTCTAAGAAAGTAGCCAGCACGCGAGTAATGCAATGAATATATGTTGAATATTGTGTAGTATTTGTACTCAATATTTTAATAAGATTACATTAATATTAGATAGCTCTGAAGATTATAGAAACCTCTCTGCACACTATCAGAATTGTATATAGTTTATGTTATAATAAAATGAAATTCATCTTACATATCTCTTCCTCTTCTCACTTTGGTATTTTCCGCATTGCTTTAATGTAAACCATCACTTGGTTCTTATGCCCCACCACACTTAACTCATTTCTATTAAGTGGGTTAGAATTTGATGACATCACCTCTAAGAAAGTGCTCTGTATTAAGCACAATTATAAAATCACTAATATATATTCACAACTTACAATGTACCAGACACTTTGATAAGCATTATCTTATTTAATGGTCAGAGCAACTCTCTGGTTAAAAAAAAAAAAAGAACAACTCTGCAATATATATTATTATATCCAATTTATGGATGTGTAAACTGAGAGTCTAAGTGATAAGTATGCTTGCTCAGATCCACACAGGTGGTGGACAGAGGACAAGATTCCAATTCAGATTTTTCTAACTGTACTACTTATATTCCTATAGATCCTGGACTCTCTTCACATGTGGTAGACTATAAAATGAAGTGTAAAATTTGCCTTTCCCCCCTTTACTATTGTTTTGGTAGCTCATACCTGGATGCTTTTGAGTAATTATTGCTTTAGACAATTATTCCTAAGTGTTTTATGCAAAACAAACAGAACACAACAAAAAACATAGGTAATAGTATTGTATAAAACATGCAACTATGTCCCCAACTATAATTTAAATCTAATAAAACCTGACTATATGTGCATCTTTTTAAAATAAGTCTATTACTTTAATCAAAGATGCAAGGTTATGGGGCACCTAGGTGGCTCATTCCATTAAGCATCTGACTCTTGATGTCGCTCAGGTCATGATCTCAGGGTCCTGTGATAGAACTCCATGTGGGGCTCTGCCCTGGGCTTAGAGCCTGCTTAAGATTCTTTCTCTCCCTCTCCCTCTGCCCCTATCCCCTCCTCTAAAACAACAACAACCTCTGCACACACACACACACACACACACCCAAAAAAACAAAATGAAAACAAAGATGCAAGTCTGAATATTCTCCTACACTGCCTCACTTAACAGAAAGGTAAGAAGAGGAGCTGGTAAAGTCTGTACTTCTTAGTCATAATCCCAGACAGTTGCTCTGTTTTCTTTACTTACCAATATTTTCTTCTTTTAAATTCAGATTTTGTAATTATTCTCTTCTCTCTTATTAATGACTTCCAAATGTAGCTCATAGAATTCCTCATTACCAGTGACCTCCTTATTCACCAAGATATATATATAAGTACATCTGGATTTTCAATCTGATCACCATGCAAAAAACAAAAAACATTTTCAGAATAGGAAATTTCTTTTAGATCACAATATATAGTCTTTAACTCTTCCACTTCTTAACCACATCAGACACAGTATTTGCTCTCCTCTTAAGCATTCTGATTTTTTCCAGGAGAGTTTCCTTTTCAAAGCTGGATTGACTCCTTTGTTACTGATTTCAACAACCATTACTACCTGGAATGGCCCATCCCTTTGTCTGCTTTGTCAGTTCATTAGCCATGAATACATTCCATTTCTTTTCCCATACTACTGAACAGAGTTGGAAAATATTCTAGAACCACACTGACTGAGTCTCAAAAACAAACAAACAAACAAAACCAAAAAAACCCCACAATAAATAGATGACTCTCATAGTAGAGGCATGTAGAACTGTACATAAAAATTATAGATAAAATTTAATACATAGCTGATTTTGAAAGAAAGAAATCAAAGTTCTCATAAGGAAAAACACAATTCAAAGCATACAAATCAACTGAAGGCTCTGACCTATTGGGTTTTAGGTTCTCATAGAACTGAGGGCTTAGGTTTCAATGGCCCTATGGATTTAATTGCTGGAATTGCTTAAAATGTGCACTTTTCAAGGACTGGAAGCCCAAGAGGGCTCACTTTCATGACTGGAAGTTGAGAGGTATCAACAAGGAGCTCAGCTATGGCTGTTTACCAGACCACCTACATCTGGTACCTGGATTCCTAGAGGGAGCATTCCAAGAGCAAATGTTCCAAGATGAAGCACAAGGACCAAGCCGTTCAATTAAGAGTGAGATGCAGGACTGCCAGGCATCCCTTCTAATGTACTTTTATCAATTAAAGCAGTCACAAGCTCAACCCAGATTTAATTGGGTGGAAAAATAAATGCCTGTCAGCTCTAGCTGGGAAAAGTGGCCATCCTTCATATGTTGTGGGTATCATATTCACAAGATTCTAAGCCAGGCCTTATTTTCTACAACTTGTGTGATTTATTCTCTTGAACCCTTTTCCTAATCTGCTTACCAGAGTTGTCCTAACAATGAGAGGTAATATTTGCAAAGTGCTGCTCATATAGTAGACATTCAAGAAATGATAACTTCCAAACACTGACAAGTCCTCTAACTACTAGAATTTATTGTATGGATTTTGTGGGGTGCAAAAACATCTGAGTATGGTAAACTCTAAATTAGCATTTGAATGAAAGCATGAATAAGTTAAATCCCCAGTGCAGTAATCTTGTCTTACTTGTCTTTGCAGCATTCCAACAAAAATCTTCCTTCTCTTATAGATTCTGTAAATATTGCCTTAATTGGATTGTTGAATTGAAAACTGGTTTTCTTTGTGTATTTGGTATTCACATGACCAAAATACATGGCATTAAATGAACTAAATATGAAAGATTTGCATACTTAGAGAAGTTTCTACATAGGTAACTGCTATGCATTAGTGCTGGTAGTAGAAAAATTTGGTTCAAGGAAAGACAGAAAGATGAGCTTCTTGATGTATGATTTACAGCTGGTATCACTTAAAAACCGATAGATCAAGATGAGTCTGAGGTTATCAAACAAAGGGATGATATAGTCTACTCAGATATAAGAAAACCTTTTGTTCTAGCTCTGTTCATAAACACTACACACCAGGATCTAAACTTTGTAGGGATTACTTCTGTGGTCAGGTTAAGAATAATGGCAGTACAGGTGAAATGCAATAAATATTTGTGACAGTTTTATTTTCTGACATCATTCTGATTCAGCAATAAAATTCACTGTTGAGGTGGCTCTCAATTTCATGGCAAATAAGGCTATGTTTTGTGCACTTCGATTATTGTGTATAATTTTTTAAATTCTATTTTCTTAGTAATGTTGTTAGTGTATTGTGTGTCAGAGGTTTCAATGACTCTGTAGCCTTATAAAAAATACTGTGCAAAAGAATAGCCTTTCCTTTGCCACACTGCAGTTACATCATATTCTATAATGTCTTACAATATAACAAATTTTGTACAATTATTCACAGTGCACATAATAATACATTGATAAATCTATTTATTGCCTTTTTATTGTCACTGCTATTGTCAAGATAATAAATGGTAACTTTTAGTTCAGGAAAATTTCCAAGATTGCATATAGTGAAATCTGGCAGCTTTTCAGAAAGATTGGCTCCTCCGTAGAGGTTACCTGCGTGAATAAGGGTTAATTAAACCAAATCTTTCTATTTTATAACAATTGGAATAAAGGTCTCCAATTAAATACAAATATGATCTGCAAAATGGCAAATCATTTCTATTTATTTTATTAACTCCTGTGTCTTTCTGTCAACATTATTCCAGTATTAGCTACTGTAGATCATCACAAAGATTCACCTAAGTATTATGTTCACCTTTACAGTATAGCTTAGCATAAAAAAAAATCTGTTAGTTGAATAATATTCATATGTGATGAATCTCCAGACAGATACATCACAAGAAATTTACTCTTGAAATCATATCAACCATGCATTTTTTAAGCAAGGACAAAACTGTAAGCATATCCAGTAAATTCTGATCATTGGCTTCAGTGGTCCAATGGGAAATGCCCAAGAGGGGAGAGGTGAGAAGGAAGGTTGCTTTTGTATTTTTTGATAGTGTATTCTTGAAGCATTGAAATCACTTTTCAGATACCGCTTTTATTTTTTGAAGGACTAAATGATATTTACCGAGACTTCTCAGTTAGAAATGCACAAGTGTAGAATACCTCTCTAGTTTCCACTTACTAGAACTGAGAGACTGAAACCTGTTTAGTAAAAGAGGAATTATTTATCTGGATTTGGGTAACAAAGCTGTAGCTATGCTTTTTCAACTTACGCAATTTCTATCCACATGTGACACGAGTGAGTGTTAATAATATATAAGAGAGAGGGAGACAGCTCGACTGTGGATTGCAGAGTTTACTTTACATCCCATGTTAGAGCCTTTCAGATTTCAGGTTTATCACACGACAGCATTCATTTTGTACCATGTAGTAAGACAACAAGAAAAGTCAGCAATTTGGTGTGCTGACATTGCAGCAAAACATAATTTTAATTAGTTCACACAGAGGACACATTGAGGAAAAAGTGACATTTCATTGAGGAATATACTATTAAACACAACCCTCCTTGACCTGCCATTTATCAGGGTAAAAGCTGAAAACCGTATGACTGGTTAAGACTTTCTCATTGTCCTTTAACCCAGGGGCTTATGGCTCTTTTGCAGAAATGTTTATTTGGGAAGTGTTTCAGTTTTTTGACATCTGAGTACTAAGAGTCTTCATACCACCCTTTTAGAGAAGAAAAAAATGATCTTTAATGGAATCAAATGTGAATCATGCATATTTTAAAGAAAATGTTGGTAGTCATTGGAAATAAAAGTTGATGCAATTTAATTAGTAATAGGTCATACAAAAGAATTTTTAGTTTCTGTCCTAAGTTGTTACTTTGGGTAAATAATTAATTAGACAGCCCTTTGTCTAATATCCTCTGTCTAAAACTTAAGAACACATTATTATTTTGAACTTGCTTAAAGGCTCTCTTGAAATTTATTTAAAGCTTTTGTGCTCATTGGACTTGAAGAGGTTCACTTACTTAGAAGCATTCTTGAGCACCTTCTCCCCTCATCTCCTATACTAAGTCCGTCAAAAATTCCTATTTATACTATGCTCACTGTTACTAGTTTCCTTCAGCTACTGGTCATTTTGTTGATATGGAGGCTTATTATGGCCTCATGACTCAATACCAAGCTTCACTCTTAAATTCCTTAAGCCTGGGGCGCCTGGGTGGCTCAGTCAGTTAGGCATCTGCCTTCGGCTCATGTTAGGATCCTAAGGGTCTTGGGATCAAGCTCCCTGTTCAGTGGGGGTCTGCTTCTCCCTCTCCATCTGCCTGCCACTCTGCCTACTTATGTTCTTTATCTCTGTCAAATAAGTGGGTAGAACTTTAAAAAAAAATTCCTTAAACTTTTTCCCTCATGGTTCCAGTGGAACTATTTAAAAGCAAACACAAATGAACCTACATTTGCTTAAGAAGTTTTAATGACTCCAGTTTTTAGGAACCAAACTTGAAGTACAAACTTTTTTTAAGGGTGACATTTCTTTAAAAAAAAAATTTAAGATTTTATTTAATTATTTGAGAGAGAGAGAGAGAGACCACACAAGCCAGGGGAGGGGCAAAGGACCAAGGACCCTGGGATCATGACCTGAACTGAAGGCAGACATTTAACTGACTAAGCCACCCAGGGACCCCTTAAATTTATTTTCATTCAATGTGTAACAAATTACCACGAACTTTGTAGCTTAGAACAACACCAACACTTGTGTAGATCAGAAGTGCGGCGTGTTATGGTAGGCTCCTCCACTTAGAATACCACAAAGATGACATCAAAGTGTCATGCAGATAGTTATTATTTGGCAGCTCTAGAGAAAAAAAATAAAAAGTAAAATAAAATAAAATCAATCCCTTGCCATCTTAGGGCTGAGTTTCCAATTTCCAGGCTACCAACCTGGAGCCACACCCTGCTCCTATGGGTGGCTTGCAGCCTTTGAAACTGGGGCCTTCCAGTGGTAGGTCAAGTCCTCCTCCTGTTTTGAATTTCTAACTTATCCCATTTCTGATATTTAGACCTGTACTTAAAGTGCTCAAATGATTAGTTCAGGCCTACCTGGATAATCTTCTTATTTGAAATGCAACTGATTAGGACCTTAATTACAACCACAAATCCCTTCAGATCAAAAGGACTTGGAACAGCACTTGTTTGAATAACAGGAAGAAAGTCCATGCAGGCCAGGAGTCAGTAATCTTGGGAGCTGCCTTGGAATTCTGCTTGGCATGTAGTCCTTCCATAAACTGGCCCCAACGTACGTTTGAAAATCCACTCTCAGGGGTGCCTGGGGGCACACAGTTGGGTTAGGGTTCTGACTCTTGATTTCCACTGGGGTCATGATTTCAGAGTGTTGAGATTGAGCCCCACTTCAGGCTCCATGCTCAGCAGGAAATCTACTTGAGATTCTCTCCCTTCCTCTCTGTCTGCCCTTCTCCCCATTGGCATACTCTCTCTCTCCCTCTTAAATAAATAGGTAAGTCCTAAAAAAACAAAAAAGAAAGAAAAGAATATTCACTCTCAGTTATTCACATCCTTAGGTCATTAATTCTCAAAAGTATGTTCCCTGGACCTGCAGCATTGGCACAATCAGGAACTTGTGAGAAATACATTCCTGAAGCCCACTTCAGACCCGCTGCATCACACACTCTAGAAAGGAGACCAAAACTAGAAGTTTTTAATGAACCTTACAGGTGATTTTGAGACACCCTAACTTTAAGAGTCACTCCCTAGGGGTGCCTGGGTGGGCTCAGTTGTTAAGCGTCTGCCTTCAGCTCAGGTCATGATCCCAAGGTCCTGGGATGGAGCCCGGAGCAGAGTTCCATGCTTGGCGGGAAGCCTGCTTCTCCCTCTCCCACTCTCCCTGCCTGTGTTCGCTCTCTACTTTGTCTCTCTCTGTCAAATAAATAAATAAAATATTTAAAAAATCACTTCCCTAGATTAGACTTATCAGTCTTTCATATGCATGAGAATTATCCCAAAATTATTAAACATGGGTTCCTCGGCCCTACCACGAGAGACTGCTTCAGCAGGACTAGGATGGGGCAGAGAATCCGCGCTCGGACTCGTTCTCTGGCCACGTGCTCCTGGCGCATACACCAAATGCTGAATACAAGTGTCCTGGAAACTCAGAGAACTCTTCTCAGAAAAAGCAAGTACTTCCCGATGTCTTTGACCTTATTTGTGCCATTTTGTTCAATCTCAGATGCCCTTTCAGATCTTGTCACCTAGAGTCCTACTTAGTCTTTAACACTCATTTCAAACACCCCACCCCCTTTTTGGTGACTTCCCTGGAACACGGATGGAGCCCTCCCATCCCTCTATTTCCCCAGGACCGTGTGTACACTCACGGCGTCGTGATTATTTAAATCTCTCTCTTCTCCTATGCATTTTCTATCTCTGCTCTCATAAGCGTGAACGCAAATGTGCTTGGCCTTCAAAATATTTGTTGAATTAATATATGTATGAATTAGTGCATGTCAGGCAAAAGAAAATTAATCTTATATGTATTCATGAAAAACATTTTTCTTGTATGTTGTTTATATTATCACAATATTTGAGAAATTAAATGTATAACAATACACTAGGGTTTGCACAGCTTCATTAATAATAAACATAGCCAAATTTCTGGATGACTGAATGCTTGACTGGTTAGATAACCTAAAGACTGTCATTAGTAATCGTATGGCATGTGGCAACAAGGGCTTGAAATGCTATTGTAATTCTATTAAAATAAGAGACACTAATGTTTGAATAACTAAAGAAGAGAGATTATGTTGAAGGGCAACTTCTTAAGAATCATTACAAGTTAATTTGCAAAGAGAACTACTGAAACACTCCTCAATATTTCCCCCTTCTAATTTCCATAAAATAAACTGGCATCTGAGTGGAAGGTGGATAGGGTCTGTAACTCACATTCATGCAAATTTAAGTCAATTCACAACTTGGTTTAAAATGGCTTGCCAGGGTCTCCTGGGTGGCTCAGTAGGTTAAGCATCTGTCTTTGGGTCAGGTCATGATCCTAGAGTCCTGGGATCAAGTCCTGCGTCAGGCTCCCCACTCAGCGGGGTGCGTGTTTCTCCCTTTGCTTGCCTCTCTTTCTCTATGACAAATAAATAAATAAAAACTTTAAAAAAATAAATAAAATGGCTTGCTGGTTCACAAGTGATAACATTACCTTGAATTTTATAATTTTATTATGTGTCATGTCATTACAGTTTTCAAATCAAGCATTAGAGTAAGCACAGGTTGCCAACAGTATGATTTAACCAGACCTTCCAAGAACTAACAATGAAATATTCCATACTTCTATTAGGCTTCTTTTAATGACAGCCTATGTTTATGATGAAATTATAAATAAGGACTCATATTTTGTGGTAGCATGTCTGTCACTCCTTACCTTTAAGAAGGGATCAAATACATATGGTAAAAATTGCTAAAAGTGTATAAACGAAGCAGAGTGGGTATTGATAAATTATCCTAGTTCATTTATTCATTGGTCCATTACACAATTTTTGAATAACTGCCTTCTGCTAGGTAGTGGGCACATAAAGATGATTAACACAGGGCTCTTAGAAGATGCCAGACTATGTAAAACTTCATCAGTTAGTTATGGGATGTAACAAACCACAACAGAACTGAGTGGCTTAAAAATAGCAGCACTTTATTACTTCTTACCCTCGAGTCAGCTGGGTGGTCCTTCATTTCCCACCTACTTTCCTGGTGCTGCTGAAGTTGGCTACAGATCACATGACTAATCCCAGGGCTGAGGTGTGGGACAGAACTCCCTGCCCACAATGGGACAGGCCAAGAACCCTGTCCCAGGTGCAGTCAAGCTACCAACTAATAAATGAGGTCGAGGTAGGTAGTGGTGGAGGGACAGAGACCTGGTGGTTTTCTAGGCAAGGCTACCCAAGTGAGTAAAGGTAAGATGGAGCACAGGAGTGTTTAATCACATGAGGTGGCTAAAGCGTAGGAGGTTCTGTTGCAGGGTGTAGAATGGAGATAACAGAGGAAGAAAGGCTGCAAGGTTACTTTATGAGAGGCTGGGGAGTGTGCGATCTACCCTGCAGCAGGCAGTGGGAAGTCACCTGAGGAGCTGTGTGCTTTACAATGCTGTTTAGGGCTGGTGTGGGATGGGGGTTGAATCGCAACGCATGGACGCTTATAGGGCATGATGAGCACCTGAAAGCCACCAATGGCCTTATAGAAGAGCAGTGAGAACTTCGGGGATACATTTAGAAACTCCTGGTGGACCTTTCTCACATCAGTTTCAAAAATCTTTATAGGGCCCGGAATCAGATGTGGTGGGCTGAGTCCTGAACAAGAGGGAGAAATATTAAAGTAGAAACCACAAGGACTTCTATTTTGAAGGAAACAAGAATTTCGGCAAGATAGCTTAGTGCATTACCCATTTTGAGAGCTTCTATAAACTTCATTTTCCGTATCTGTCCCACATGCATAATCTTGGATTTGTCTTGTCTGGATATCCTGAGTTACATAGCCATGGCCTCCTTCCTCCTTCAGGGCCATCATCCATCCGAACTCCCCCCTCTGGACGAGTCCTTCTCCTGGGATGCACTTTTCCACTGTAAACCAACAAGCCCAGACCCCACACCCAACCACATCCCTCGCTGAGCTCTCACACTCTAGATTCCTATACACCTGCCCTAATTACCTAAGACCAGGTCTGAAACAACTGATGACCCCCAGGCCACAGATGTCTCTGAAGCATTCAAAGGACCTAATCCTAAACCTGATGATTCTGCCTCATTCTCGTTTCCTTGCATGGGAAAAAAGGCTCTTGCCCTCAGTTTCTCCCCCGTCCCATGACACGTGACCCACCAGGGTGGAGTGCTTTGCTGTGTGTTCCCCACTCCCCAGCCTAGTGTGTTTCCCTCCTTTAGGGAACTGTGAGTCATACACTAACTTCCGAATGGCAGTAATCCCCTGGTCTCTAGGCCTTGGAATACCTCAAATTTTCTGTTAATCTGCTATATTTTAATACACTTGAATAAAACACAATTTTTGAGGAAAGATTGTTTCACTCTTGCTTTTATTTTTATTTATTTTTTTAAAGATTTTATTTATTTATTTGACAGACAGAGATCACAAGTAGGAAGAGAGGCAGGCAGAGAGAGAGAGGAGGAAGCAGCCTCCCCGCTGAGCAGAGAGCCCGATGTGGGGCTTGATCCCAGGACCCTGGGATCATGACCTGAGCCGAAGGCAGAGGCTTTAACCCACTGAGCCACCCAGGCGCCCCTCTTGCTTTTATTTTTAAAGGAAAAGCAGTGAGAGTTAGTGGAAAATTTTAAACAGAAAGGGAAACGTTTGGAAGATAAAATAGTTAATATTCAGAACAAGGTCTTACAGGAAGTCAGAAAAAAATGGAATGGGCAAATTAACCTTGGCAAGGGAAAAAACTTGTCATAAAAAAAGAATTTTGATGTAGAGTGGGCAAGTTTATTTAGTAGATTTAGGACTGCTGACCTTCATTTTTCTGTGAAGCAGGAAGCAAAGACATCTGGTGTGCATGTGGGAGGTGCCCGGGGAAACTTGGAAGCATTGCAGAGGTGAATAGGAACAGAATGGGGAGCTGCCAAGTGCATGGAGGGCTGTGAGTACTGGGGGCGCAGTGGAGGTCTGATAGGATTATTCCGAGTTTGGTGGACCACAGGATTTCTCTGGGTCTAATGCTCTTTGAAAGCCCTTTGTAAAACTGATCCATATCATCGCTGCTTGGCTGCTCTCTGCCTCAGTGAACCAGTCTGTCTAATTGATGAGTGGGCATTATTCTGTCTATAATGGAGTTAGCCAAGGGACAATGTATGTGTGAAGTCTCATTTTACCAATGGCAAGCTTCCCAGTTGAGCATATCAGAATCACTATTCAGAGCCCATGCACCCACTTTAAATTGAAAATAACATTGTTAATGCACTTCTGGGACGCATTGAACTTGACAAATAAATAACCCAACGAGATACTGGCACGGAGGAAGCTCGCAGGAGCTGGGTTCCTGCCTCTCTAGAGTATACCTCTGTTGGCGTCCACTTCCCTCCAGTCTTTAGGTCTCCCCTTCCTCCCTCCCATGACTTTTATGGTTTCCTTTTCTGGCTGCTGTCTCTCAAGCTAGCTGGTACTTGACCTGGTACTTGAGCTGGGCATAGTGTCCGCTCTCCTGGGGCAGACTCTCTTATTCTCTTCAGTTGGGAAATAATTTCTCCTCCGGACTTGCAGGCAGCTCTGCTTCCACCTCTGAAACAGTTACAGAGAGGTCTCTTGTATTTCCATCATCTGCTTCTACCTCTCTCGTTGGAATGAGGATTTAAGAAAAAGGACAGGATTGTGAGCCTTGGAAATCACTGATGTTGAGTTTCCAGAAAGTGCTTTCCGACCTTCCATCTGAGTCTTGTTCTACCACGGTGAAGAGCACAGGACCTCACACACTGCATATGCCTGGTTTATTTTGGAGGGAAGTATATTCCATAATAACAATAATACAATGCTTTCGTATTTCCTTCTGGTGCTGTCTTTACATTCACATGGCTTCGTTCGTTTTTCTCTATGAGAGGTTTGTACTCTGGTTTTCAAAGTTTTATCTAGGGGTGCCTGGGGTGGGAGCTCAGTAGGTTAAACGTCTGCCTTCAGCTCAGGTCATGATCTTGGGGTGCTGGGATGGAGCCCTTTGTAGGGATCCCTGCTCAGCTGGGAGCCTGCTTCTCCTCCTCCCTCCCACCCCCTTTTTGTGCTTCTCCCTCTCTCTCTGTCTGTCTCAAATAAATAAATAAAATCTTTAAAAAAATAAAAATAAAGTTTTATTTAATCAATTTTATTGAAGTATGAGTAATATCCTGCATGTTTATATACTGTATTCATTTAAAGTGTATGATTTGAAGACCTCTGTCAGAAATATACATCCAAGTAGAGGTAGCTACAAATCAAGATACAGAATCTTCCTATCACCTCTAAAGATGTTCTTTTTTTCTTTGGAACTGCAGAACTCCAGCCTTCCCAAGCCTAAGGCAACCACTGATCTGCTATTTGTTAAAATAGATCTATTTGAATTTTCTACAATTTTATACAAATGGAATTATACTGCATGTAGTCTTTTTCTGCCTGCCTTCCTTTACCCACATAATGATTTTGAATTGGTCTCTATTATTGTGCATAACAGTTGTCCATTCCTATTTGTTTTTAGGTACATTCCAGCTTATTCATTCACCTGTTAATAAACATATAGTGTATTTCCAGTTTTGGGCTATGACTATATTGCTATGAACATTGGCCTGCAAGTATTTATATGGATTGATATGTTTTTGTATCTGTTGGACAAATATCCAAGAGAAGTATGACTGGATTGTATAGAACATATCTATTTAAATTTTCAAAACACTTGTCAACGATTCGCCAAAAGAGTTATGCCATTCTACATTCTTACCAGTAATATATGAGTGCTTCATCTATTACTTGGCATTTTAGGTCTTTTAAAGTTTTAACCATTCTAGTAGATATTTTGAGAAATCTCATTGTAGTTTTAATTTGCATTGTCCTGATTCCAAATGGTATATTTTTGTACACAATGGACATTTTCTATATTTTACTTTGTAAAGTCTTTCTCCAGTTTTAGTATTGGTTGTTTTTAACCTCTATTACTGAGTTATAAAAGTTGTTTATATATTCTGGATGCAGATTTTTTTTTGTCCAATATATACACTACACGCATTTTTCTCTCATTCCATTGCCTGACTTTTCCCTTTATCAATGGTGTCATTCAAGGAGCAGAAATTATTAATTTTGATAAAATCAAATGTATTCTTTTTAATTCATGCTTTTTGTGACCTATCTAGGAAATTATTTTATTCTTCAAGTTAGTAAGGATTTCTCATTTCTCTTCTATTTAAAGTTTTGTAAATTTAACTTTTACATTTAGATCTATGGTGTATTTTGAGTTAATATCTGTGTGTTGTGTGAGATAAGGGTCAGTATTCTCTTTCTTTTTTATCTTATATGGCTATCCAGTTGTTTCAACACTATTTATTGAAAGGTCTTTCCTTTTCCCCATTGAATTGCCTTGTCACCTTTGTCAAGAATTAATTGACCATATATGAGTGTATCTGTTTCTGGAATCTCAATTCTATTTCATTAATCTATACATCTATTTTCATGTGCAAATCACATTGTCTTAATTGGAGTAACCTTATAGTAATTCTTGAAATCAGGTAGTTTGTAAGTCCTTCAAATTTATTTTAATGACTTAGCTATTCTGGATCTTTTGCATTACCATATAAATTTTAGAATCAGCTCGTCAATTTCTATAAACTGCATAGTGGTAGTTTAAATGTGACAGCCTTGACTCTATAGATGAATTTGGGGACAATAGACATCTTATAATAATGAATCTATCAATCCATAAACATGGTTTATTACTCCATTAATTTATGTCTTCTTTAATTTCTCTCAGCCATGTTCTATAGTTTTCAGTGCTAATACCTTGTACATCATTTCTTATTCATTCTGAGTCTTTTAAGATTGTTCACAGAATTGTAAATGTAATTGTTTTCAAGTTTAATTTTCTTAAATGTTAGTTGTTAGTATATGAAACACACTTGATTTTTTATTATGTACTTCTTATTTTGCATCCTTTCTCAATTTCTTTTGCTGGTTCTAAAATTGAAGTAAGACTATGTAAACAATCTTGTCCTCCACAAATAGAGATGGTTTTATTTCTCTTTTCCTCACCTTTCCATCTTTCATTTCTTTCTCTTGTTTTCTTGAACTAACTCTGACTTCATGAAGTATCAAACAAAGTGATGAGAGTACACATCTTTGCTTCCCAAATTGAGGGAGGAGCATTTCAATAAGTCACCCCTGAGCATGATGTTAGTTGTAGGTTTTTCTTATATGTTCTTTATCAGTGGACCTCTATTACAATTTTGATGAGTTTTTTTTTAAAGTCATGATTTGTTGTGGAACTGTTAAATGTGTTTCTACATTAATTAAAATGTTAATGTTATTGTTCTCCATTTTTTTTAACAGTGGATTCATTGATTGTTTTAAAGTTAAATCCTAACAAGTTACTCCAAAAGTTAGTACCTACAAACAATAAACATTTATTATACTACCATTTTTTGTGGTCAGGAACCAAGCACTGCTTCGGTAAGTGTCTTTGCCTAAAGAGCTCTCTTGAACCATTCAGTCAAACCATTGTTTGGGGTTGTGGTCTCATCTGAAGATACAATTGCAAGATTTTCTTCCAGGGTCACTTACATGGCCTCATTTCCTCATGGGCTATTGTGCTGAGAGTCTGTTTCTCACTGACTGCTGTTTGCCAGAGGAATGCCATGATAGGACAGCTAGCTTCTCCAAGAGTGATTAGTCTGAGAGATCAGCAAGACAAAAACTGTAGACTTTTTAGTGACCTAAAATCAGAAGTTAGAAGTGAGTCACTGAATATAGCCCACACTCAACAAGAGTATAAGAACCTGAATTTCAGAAAGCAGGGACCATTTGGAATCACCTCGAAGCCTGCCTTCAACACTTGGATTCCTAGATTAAAACATATTTAGTCATGATAAATCATATAGTTTACACATTGTTGCTTTGATTCATGAATTTGTTAAGGAATTTTGCATCCCTGTTTGTGAGTGATATTAGTCTCTAATTTTCTTATTTTGAAAAAAGTCTTTGCCATATTTTGGTGTACAACTTATGTCCACCTCACAAAATGAATTGGAAATTACATGTATCCTCTTCATTTTCTGAAAGTCTGTGTAAGATTATTGTTTCTTGCATCCTACCTATTGTAGAGAACCTATCAGAAAACCAGAATTTACAGAAAACCTAGAGTTTTCTTGGTGGGTAGGTTTTTAATTAAAAAAAAATAGATATAATACTGTTGGTATTTCCTGTTTTATCTCTTGCCAGTTTTAGTAATTTACTTTGAAATAATTCAGTTCAATTCATTTCACCTAAGTTGTCAATTTATTATCATAAAATAAAGATCCTTTTAATACCTGCAGGATATGTGGTAATGTTGCCTCTTCATTTCTGAAAGTGACAATTGGTTAAGTTTTGTCTTCAAGTTTTATTAGCTTGGTCTATCTCTACAAATAACTAGCTTTCAATTCCTTTGCTAATTTCTGTTGGGGCCCACTTACTTTACTGATTTATTTATTGTTTGGTCTATTGTCTTCTCTTTCCTCTACTTATTTTGGATTAATTCTCTCTTTTGGTCACCAGTTTAAGTGAAAATGTAGTTCATTGGTTCTAGGTTTTTCTTCTTTCTTAATGCACTCATCAAAATCTATAAATCCTCCCCCTTAGACTGCTTTAGGTTCATCTGATTAATTTTAAAATGCTGTGTTTTCATTTCCATTCATTTCATATTTTCCAATTTCCCTTGTGATATGTACTTCAATGGATATATTATTTAAGAAATGTTATTTACTTTCAGATATTCAAGTTTTTCTAAATATCTTATTTTCATCAATTTCTATTTTAATTTCATTGTAGTCAGAGAACATATTTAATGTAATTTCTTTTTTTTTTTTAATTATTGAGTCCTGTTTTGTGACCTAGTTTATGGTTTATATTTTTGAATGTGTGAGTACTTGAAAAAATGCATAGTATGTAGTGTCCTATAGATATCATTTAGGTCAATGTTGTAAATAGTGTCCAGATTCTCTGTCTCTGATGTTATTTTATCTTTTTAAGTCTCACTGACCTGGTTATTATCTGCTGCTGTGATTGGAAGAATCTGTCCATTTTTGCCTTATGTATAGATTTATGACTGTTATATCTTCTTCATGAATTGACCCTTTAATGAAATATCTCTTTTTATCTCTGGAAATGTGCTTTGTCTCTAAGTGCATGTTATCTGACATTAATATATCCATTCTATCCTTCTTCTACTTATTGTTTACACAATACAGCTTTTTCCATTCATTGATTTCCAAATTATCTATTCCTTTATATTTAAAGTGTATCTTTTATAAATAGTAGACTGTTTGTTGGGCCTTCCTTTTTATACCCATTCTGAAAAACCTGCCTTTTAATTTGAGTGCATAATCCATTAACATCCAATGTTATTATGTTTTGTGTTATATCTTTTATTTATTTCCTGCTATCCACTTTGTCATTTGTTCCTCTTTTCTCCTCTTCTTTTGGATTAGATTTTTTTTTAATTCATCTTTATTCACTGGCCTTTATTGGTATTGTCTGAGTTGGTGATTCTTTTCTTTTAAGCACTTTGGGCTCCTATAGTTTCTGATGAAACATCTGCCATTTTTGGAATTACTTTTGCCTTTTAAACGTTATGTCATTTTTCTCTGGAAACTTTCAAGATTTTCTCAAAAAAATTTTCAAAAAAAATTAAAGAAAAGATTGTTCTCTTTATCTTTAATTTTCACTAAGTGGATCAAAATGTGAGGTTTTCTAAGCTTCTTCAATGTAGATTTAGTATTATCTATAGATACTATAGAACCCAAAAGAACTAATAGAATTGAGAATGGAGTACAATAAAACATGCAGCTAAGATTTAATAAAGGATACAATTTCTATATATGTCCTTTTCCCACAGCTCCAATTATTTTATCTCTTTTGGCTTTCCATGTTCTTACCCGACATGCCCCACAATATGTATGTGTATGTTTATATATACACTCACACACATATACACAGACCCTAACTGCAAGGATATGCGTCTCTCCCACTGGTCAGGTACAATCCAGTTTTTATCCAAAAGAGTTTTGGGACTTCTGATCCAGCACCTCTGGCCTCAGTAACCAGCAGTCCTTGCTCCCTAGTCCTTATCGCTAACTCTGTGCCAGCTTCAACACATTTAGTTCCATCAATGACAAATGCTACTTAAATCATAGGCAGCATTTCATGCAAATTGGATTAACTTCTAAGACCATGAACTTTATTAAACATCTATGTAAGAAGTTTGGATAAAACACTTTTAAGACTAAATCTTGTGTTCACGGAAAGGCAGTCAGTAGCTATAAGGTACCGAGAATTCATCAAAAGAAGGTAGTGACACTTCAAAATCAATACACATAATGGGGTCCTTCTTCCAACTGAAATTAAATGCAGGAATGGTTTGTATGTTTACAGGGATTATACAGTCTTGGCTTTTTGAGGTGACAGCAGATGGTCCGATAAGAAGTGGCAGGACTAAGTGCAACAACCAGCATCTCATCTCAAGCTCTCTTAACCATGAAATCTATGAATTTATGCTTAACTGAGCAATGAGGTGAAAAAAATCATGTACAGTCTTAGGGCAAGTCAGGGTGACTGAGTACTCTGTACTTCTCAAGAGTGATTAAATCTTAAATATTTTATCTATCTCACATTTTTAAAAAGAGTATGAGTTTCTACTTTTCTTAAAATGTCACTCATCAAAAAATGTCACTTACACATGCTTGTACTGTTTCATTTAGTTTTAGATACTTTGTGACTTGGCTTAGATCCTTTTTATTTCTTATTTCCAAGCTTCAGATCCTTAGCCAAGTAAGCATCAGTGCTGACTCTATTTTCCAAATTTTATCATTCTTTAAATATCATTTGGGATTATTTCCAGTACTTCATTGATTTTCATGTTTTCTCCTTTGTTTTCCACTCAGAATAGTGGTTGTGTATGTCCACATAGTTTTTAGTTTCAAATGTATTTTGAAGGATTGAAACATAGAATCTGACATCAGATAATGTTATATCTAGAGGAAGAAAGAAAAATAAAAGAACATGTACACAACAGACTCTTTTCAAAAAGGTGAAAAACATTTTTGAAAAACGATTCAATTATCACCTACCAGGTTAATAAATATCAATTCTTAATGGTTCTGGAAAAATAATTTTTAACTCATGTTTATCTTTCTAAATAAATTCAAATTATTTTTTAAAAACCAATGGATGGTCTGTCCTCAAAAGAAATTAGTTCCTACCTCCTTGAAGTCATTTAATTTAGGCGAACTCATTGGAAGAAAGAAAAATTTTTTCAATCCTTTTTGTATTTAATGATTTAATTGCTGTATTATTTTCTTTGTATAATTTAAACCAAGTTTATTGTTTTTTTTCTGTTTTGGTGTCAGACCGAATATTGGGGTGACATTCTGCTATACTTAGACATTACAGACATTGGGTTTTATGGCAGAATATAGAGACTAAAGCTTTTAAATCAGGATGTTAATGATGATTAATTTTTCAGGTATTGGTTTTAGTAGGTAGAGGGAGTCAAAGCTAAAGCCAATGGACTGATAGATTAAAGAACTATTTATCACTAGATATAGTGACCCCAAAAGTATCCCTTTTCATTATGTGAAATAATTACACATGCAGAAGTAGTAGAAGTAAAAAGGAAATCACTTGAATAAATGCATTTCCTTTTATAAAACATATTTAAAATAAATTAAGATCCTTTTAGCCCTTAAATATGCCCAGTAGCCATAGCAATCTAACTTCAAAACTGTCTAGGATGATTTTACATTACTTACATTTAAGTCACTGGGACTGGCAGTGACTTTGAGGAAGTCAAGAGCATGATTAATTGTATCTTGATTCCAGTCAATAACAAGCAACAGTGTTTTCTAGAAGTCTTCAACTACCATCTCCTTGATCTGAATGCTATTCTCTTCAGAAACTCATTAGCAGCTGAATAACTGAAACTCCCTAATAAATCCTTTTAACTAAAGTAGCTTTCCAGATCCAAGAAGTATTCTGAAATTAACTCTTATATTTACATTTTTACAACAGATAGTTGTGTTCATAACATACATTTCAATAATTAGAGAATGTTGGCTATCAATTCACATAATGAGGAATTGCATTTAGGTGGATAGAGAGATAGTAATAGAGTGAAAAAAGAGATAATGAATTACAGTGGAAACTTGATTACTACCCTTTGATCTACTTTATTCTCTCCATTCCCACTGCCAATATTACATGACAGTCTCTCAAACACCACTTCTGAAATAAACCCAGGTCTCCTGATGACCTGAACTCATTGCTTCTTTTCTGGTCCCTCCTGTACTGGAGGGAGATTAGTGTTTATAAAACAAAGTTAAAATTAATAATAACAATGATGCCTGTCCATTTCCTATGGGAAAAATATCCCAAAATCATTAACTTGATATTTATAGCCTTGGCTCCATTTCTTTCCTGCATTATTTCCCATTCCTACCTCCCATCTCTATGATTCACCCAAAGTAATAGATTCAGTGTTTCCCAAACACATTTCTTTGTCTTTGTTCAAAGGAATTCCCTGCTGATTTGGAGTGCTTGTCTCCTGATCTTTGTAGGCCAAGTGCCTAATTCAGCCAGAAAACAAAACAAAACAGAACAAAATCTTTCTCCTCTGAAATCCCTTAGAACTTTACCTGAACATCTTTTTTATTCAACACTTATCACTTTCTACCTCTTGTTATGTTAATTTAGATGTTCAAGACCCAGGCATAGTACTTCCCATTTCCTACAACACTTCCTGTGGGGCTTTGTGCATGATAAACTCTCAAAAACTAATTGGTGAATGAATAAATTAACCAGTTGCCTAATATGAAGACTTTCCCCTAACTGTCCTAGTTGGTGGTGGACATTGTTAGTGAGAGCTTGAAGAACAGTGAAGAAATTTGTACTGAAAATTGGAAAAAAAAACCCAAAAACCTGTTATGTAGTAAAGTTTGGCAATACAGTTGTTTGTGGCAGTGAAGTAAACAGAAAATATAACTAGGGACCTTGCAAAATAGACTAAGGAGATTTTCAAGTAGACTGTAGAAATGGCCAAGTTCCTTCTTTTAGCTGCATATGATAAAACATGAATAAGAGGTGAGCAAAAATAAAGCGAATTTTCCATTTTTAAGCAGAATGTAGAGGAAATATAAGGGAAGAAAGGCTTCCTGGATTTAAAAATAAAACTCTTGGGGCACTGGGGTAGTTCTGTCAGTTAAGCATCTAAGTCTTGATTTCGGCTCAGGTCATGATCTCAGGGTCCTGAGATAGAGATAGAGTCCTGAGTCAGGCTCCATGCTCAGTAGGGAGTCTGCTTGAGATTCATCTCTCTCCATCTCCCTCTGCCCATCTCACCCCCCAAATAAATAAATAAATAAATCTGTTAAAAATTAAAAAAAAAAATAAAACTTTTTCTCTCATGGTTTCCTCTACTCGTTTCTTCTCTGGGCTCAGGGAAAATATTCAATCCAGGGTTTACTGGTAAGGCATGGTCACAGGACAAAGCTCTCAATGATAGGACTTTAAAATTCTTTATTGAGACTTCAGTAAGATATATGTGCTTTCCTAGTAGAAATCATAAGATTATTAAGGATGTGCCTCTTAGAGCCTCTCTACTAGAGGAAAAGACCTCTCTGAATCTTAATGGCCTGCTTTGTAGACCCTTCCAACTAGACAAAATGCTTCTAAGCATCTTAACTAAGCACTCTGACACTTAGCCCAAAACAGAGAAAAGCTTGGAGAGGAAAATTGATGTGACTTTCGTCTAGTGGAGAAGATTATAATTTGATACACAGGAAAGTGACAAGGTTTTAAAAGAAATTTTATCAGCTTGATTTATAAAGGACAGACTCAGTTCCAAATGAAGAGAATTTTGGCCTCCGAATCTTCTATAAGTAGGAATCAGGCTGGAGAAAACTACTCAGTTGTAAAGATAGGCCCTTTCTTAAAGGAAAGAAGAAGTTACTCAAAGTATGAACCGAAGAGTCCAGCAGTTAAACCCTAGGAGCCATGGGGAACCATTCCCAGAAACTTGGATTGAGCCCTGGGAAAGGATATGGATATATATATAGATTTGTGGCTAACTTTCAGAACTCATAGATAAGTGAATACTTGGTACCTCCTGTCTCCACTTTTTTTTTTTTTTTTTTTTTTTAGTATGAGTGTTTACTGTAATTGTCTTATCTCTGATTCAGCAATTGTAAGTTGTGTGAGTGGAAGAGGCATAGGACTTGTCTTGCTCTGTAATTCAGGAATTCAGACTGAGAGATTCTTAATACTTAAGGAAATGGTCCCAAAGAGCCTCATTCTTACTGGACATCATTTAGTGGGTAAGAAATTGATCCTCAAGGTTAAGGTAGTTACCATAATGGTTATATACTGAATGTGTAAGGACTTTAAGTAGTTTGTAGCCTTATAAAGGACTGGGGTAGTCCAAATATGACCATACACATTTTGCTACTTCTCTGATTAAAAAGTGGAATCTCCATCCTCTCCCCCCGGAATCTAAGCCAGCTTTAGTAACTTGGTTGTCAGAGAGGGTGACCAACCACTTAGGTTTACATGGAATCATAGGAGTTCTCAGAAAATGAAAAGCTCTAAAACTGACAAAGTCCCAGACCAATGGGATGAGTTGGTCATTTTACCAAAATAATGTGTTAGAAATAATATTATGGGATTTTCAAGGCTAGGTCTTAAGAAAGCTTGCAGCTTCCATCTAGGTCTCTAGAAATCTTCCTCAAGAGGAATCTAGTTGCTGTTAAGGGAATCTAACTCCCATAACACCAGCATGTTGTGGGAAACTCAGGCCACATGGATAGCCTGGAGGTTGAGGCACCCATGGAGGAGAAGAAGCCAAGCAACACCAAGATGGCAGGCATACTATCAGACGAGCTTTGTTAAAAATAGATATTCCAGTTGTAGTCCTCCCAGTTGATATCAAACAGCCCAGTTGAGCTCCTTCGCAAGTTCTTGATTCATAAGATCATGAGCAAGTTATAATCACTGTTTTAAGTCTCTAAGTTGTGTGGTAGCTTGTTATATAATAATAGACAAACAAAACAATTTCATTTATAAAAGCTGAACAGTTCATAGCTTTTTCCAGAGTACATTCTACAGTTGTGAAGTAATACAGTCTCAAAGTCTAATTTTAAATGAAGGAATGAGTCAATTGGTTGGTTAGAAGACTTTTTCCCCCAATATTTATTGCTGAAACTCTGTCTCAGATGTATTCTTATTATACTTTTTTAACCTTATAAATACCAAATACAAACTGTAACTTTATCTTTGATGACTCAACTTTTAGTACAGACTTTAGGATTTAGCTTGAGGTTATTTTTGAATATATGTATGATATCAATTTACTTTTTATGTGTTTCTTTTGATTCAAAAGTCAAATGTTCAAAGAAGCATCAACTGTTTATGATTACAATAGATACAATTTGAGGTTTTGAGGGTTTTTTTAGGCAGCTCAAACTGTTTGCAAAGATTGCTATTTCATGATTTGTTATTTTTTTAGAGATCCTCTAAATAACAAAGATAAACTTTAAACACTTGATTAAAGCTCATTATATGTTACAAATCCCTTATAAGATCATTAGTCCACTCAATTTGTGTATAAATCTATGATACACCATACGATCATGATCATTTTAATTTGCCTATATCTTAAAATGTTTTTGGCACTATAGCATTTCATCTGCACTCATCATTACTTATCAATTATGCCATAAACATTAAATAAAAAGAAAATGGAAGAATATTGGCATCTCCCAGAAAGATGATGCAACACTAAATCATCATTTTTTTCTTCTTTTTTTTTTAATGGTGTGAGTTGTACTCTTGTAACATCTTTCAAGAAGATATAAAAGAAGTCTGGAGGCACTATAAATGTAGTCCATTATAGTTTGTTCTTAGCTTTTATTGAACACAACTTAAAATTTAGAATTTTTCATTTTCTGCATGTGTCAAAAATTACGAAATAAGGATATTTCCCAATTAGACAAATCAGAAGATGAAAGTAAAGAGACAGAGAACAACACTCTGGACTTGCAATGATGATGCAATTGGGCTCAAAAATGAAATCTTAGACTCTGAATCTTCAGATGACAATATCCTAGATAGAGTTCCTTAAATTCAAGAATAGATAAGAAAACTACATATTTCTAAAGTCAAAAATTAGTGAATTTCAATGTTCTCATTGAGTGAGCTATTCAACAAGAAAGAGTTAGTTCATCATGGAATATTTTGCACAAGAACTTGGGTCATCTTGTTTTCCTCAAAGGATTTATGACCGTATATATCGTGATATTCGTGTTGAACCAAAATTTACATGATGCAAGGGAATTAACTACACTTACATTATTTTCAAGATACCTAATAATTTTTTGCTATTCTTTATTCTTCTGTCAATTATTTCAAATAACATGAATTAATACTATTTTTTTTTAAATTCAGTTAGATTTAAGTAACAAATGATGATCTCAATACTCCTGGTATACTGTGTTATAAAAGAATGTAAAGAAAATTAAAGATTGAAGAAATCTTAAAATCAGTTTTCTCTGGTAAGTTTTCCAACTAAGATATATCTGTTACACCATCCTTCAGGGGAACTTGGATACCTACAGTGAGAGAATACATGCTACTTTTTAAAACGGTCCATTACCTATGTTGGAAAGGTCAAATGTCAAGCTCTTTTACATTACCAAGTGATGTTCTATATAAACATTCCTGTAGTTGTCAATAAGGAAAATCTGCCTTTCCCTTGACCTCATGACTATTTTTATTTAAGTTTTTATTTTAATTCCAGTATAGGTAACATACAGTTATATTACCTTCAGGTGTACAGTCTGGTGATTCAACAATTCTATACATCATTACACAGTGCTCATCATGATAGGTGTACTCTTAATTCCCTTCACCTGTTTCACGCACCCCCCCCACTTACCCTCTGATACAAGGTCATGACTACTGTTCAATGAGATATTGCCCCAAAATTAGTATAAATAATGAAGCAAATTCTCCAGATATACCTTGATCATTTAAGAATAAATGTGGCTACAATGTCTGAGTATTGAAATTGTACTTTATTAATAACTCTAAGATTACTACAGCATTTGTATAAACTCATCACACTGTTGGCTTATATTGAAGTTTTAATCAGCTTAAAAATAGGTGTATTTTACACATGAATGCTTCCAAGGCTGACCTCTCCCTTCCTGTTCATATATAATATTTTAATATAAAACGAGGAACTTAGAATAACTGTATTAAATTCAAAGGCATTGGTTTGCATGTTTCCAGCCACTAATATCATCTAATAATTTGTTTGTGAGGGATAGAAATACAGTTTTCATGCCTGAATCCTGCCATTTACTTCCATTCCTGTCAGGATTTCTTATAAAACTGGATAAATAACAAAACAACAAAAAAAATAAAATGATTAACCATCAAGTAGTCAGTCATTAATCACCCAAATAAAAAAATGAAATAGAGCTATTTTGCAGAACTTAACCTGGGCCAGTGTTTTAAGTACAGAAACTTGAAGTTAGATCTTCGTACATGAATACTTGAGCTAAAAGAATGATCACAGGGCCTGTTCTACAAAACCTAAACTAAGATATATTTTCTTTATCTGAGAGGCCTCTGGAGGGCCAAGAGAAAGTAAAAAATAGACTTTCACATGAACAATGGAGATGAAGGATGCTTGGAAGTTTTGTACTTTCCACTCCAATTTTCCTTAAATCTTTAAATGATCTTCTTAAAAAATATATTTATTTATTTATTTGAGAGAGAGAGAGAGACCATGAGCAGGGCGGAGGAGCCGAGGGAGAAGGAGAAGCTGGTTCCCCACGAGCAGGGAGCCAGAGGTAAGGACTCCATCCCAGGACCCTGAGATCATGACCCGAGCCACCCAGTCACCCTAAACCTTTAAATTATCTTAAAAATAAAGCATATTATCTTAAAATAATAATAATAATTTTATAAGGTCCACTAACAATGATCACCATTAAGAAATGTGTATGCAGACCAAAGACAGAGCAAGTATTCACATTACATCTTTTTGGCAAAATTTTATTTTTAGATAATTGAAAGCATCCCCTCACATCTTAAAGATAATCAAGCCAATAAAAATGAGCAAAATATCAGATGCTAGGTGGAAGATACATCCAAAGAACATGGTCAAGAACAACAGCAACAAAAATGCTCACCACAATTAGTTATCAGAGAACTGCAAATGTAAAAGCACATTTAGATGCCATTGGCATAGCTGAAATAAGACAGACAACACTAAACACTGGCAAAGATTCAGGGCAACTGGATGTTTGTGGAAGCATGAAAGGTATGACAAGGTCAGAGGACTATTTGGAAGATTCATGTCTATTCATACAATAACTTAGTGTTTAGAAGTATAAAAGGAAATTAAGCAAACAAAACCTTCTGAAATATATATCATGAATGAATCTCATAAATCATCGTTTAGCAAAAGAAGTCAGACATATGCACAGCAATTACCTATTGTATGATTCCATTTGTATGGTGTCCAAGAAGATGTGAATTTTCTTTCTGATTATGAAAGTCAGAAATGTTTCCATTAGATGCATTGGGAAAATGGCAGAGATTGAAAGATAGGAATCTTGAGGGAAGTTTCTGGGTAATGCAAATGTTATATTTCTTATTTGGATGGTAAGAGTATTCACTTATTCGAGTCACCAAATTTACTAGTTTTAACAACTCACTACACTGGAAAATAATCTGTGCATTTTATGTGAAGTATACCTCATTACAAATATATTTTTTAAAAAATATGTGCTAAAAGAATCTTTCAACTCCAGAAATTTTTCAAAATTGCATTTGTGTGAAAAGTGTATTGCATTGGGCTGTTTAAATGATTTATGAGCTTATGTCCAAACAAAGCATGTATTATCCCCATAGATGATATAACTCAGCTTTATATGATTAAACTGTGTATCATATTATTTTCCCATAGAATGTTGTCACATAGCAATGGTGCTTGGGTTAGGAAGCACTGACTTGCCTGCTGCCTGATTATTCCATGATCCCATCAAACCCAGTGATGAGTCCTTGGAACTGCATATGTTTGTGACTTAGACATGAAGTAGAGTTAACACAAGCTGAACAATTCTGGAAAATACTCTCTGCTAGCATTACGACTTTAAATTATGAATGACCAAGAACTGCTCGAGCAGATTGGTGATTGATAATGTTGAGACAATTCTTTTTGTTTTCTTTACATTGTTTTATAAGAGACACATGGGATAAGATTGAACAGAGTAATGAGAAGCTGCTTTGCTAACTTTCCATAACATGTAAAGTCATTCCCTCCAGTTCTATGTATATTCTACTTGAGAAAAATCTTTCAAATTACTATTGTAGGAAGAGCTCTAAGTTCTCATTTATTGCTTTTTCATATGTTCTTTCAAGAAATCCAGCCTTTTTTTTTAAAGATTATTTATTTATTTGATAGATAGAGATTGCAACTAGTCAGAGAGACAGGCAGAGAGAGAGAGGAAGAAGCAGGCTTCCTGCTGAGCAGAGAGCCTGATGTGGGGCTCGATCCCAGGACCCTGGGATCATGACCTGAGCCGAAGGCAGAGGCCTAACCCACTGAGCTACCCAGGTGCCCCGAAATTCAGCCTTTTGATAAACATTATTCTTTTCTTACTTTTGACATGTATTCTTTAAAGCTTAGACACACTGAAAAATCAGAGGCTGCCTTCCAAAACGCTTAATGGAACCTTTTTAAAAGATTTTTTTTATTTATTTGACAGACAGAGATCCAAGTAGGCAGAGAGGCAGGCAGAGAGAGGAGGAAGCAGGCTCCCCATTGAGCAGAGAACCCGATGTGGGGCTCGATCCCAGAATCCTGAGATCATGACCTGAGCCGAAGGGAGAGGCTTTAACCCACTGAGCCACCCAGGCGCTCCTGCTTAATGGATTTTTAATACATCTTGGCCAATGGTTTGCATTTTAAAATTCATATTTGTTTTCCTAAGGACCTGTTTTAATATTTAATTTATATGTGTGTGTTGCACTTAAAAATACCCCTCCTTTTAACAGTCCTATATTCATATTTACTTTCAGTGTCTGCAAATGCTCATTCTTTATTCATCTCTCACCTGAAATTGTGGTCCAGTTGTCCTTAGAATACTCACTTAAAACATTCTTATCTTTCTGGAACAGTGTCTGATCACATTCCATAAGTCTCTTTTATCTTTTGACCTTTATTAGCCCCCTCACAAATATTGGAGGAGGCCAAATCCTACCTTAGAAATCAGTGTAAAATGAACAAATTTGATTAGTAGCATTCTTTTTTTTTTTTAAGATTTTATTTATTTATTTGACAGACAGAGATCACAAGTAGGCAGAGAGAGAGGAGGAAGCTGGCTCTCCAGGGAGCAGAGAGCCCCATGCGGGGCTCAATCCCAGGACTCTGGGATCATGACCTGAGCCGAAGGTAGAGGCTTTAACCCACTGAGCCACCCAGGCGCCCCAGATTAGTAGCATTCTTGAACAAACTTAGGGAAACAAGCAGATTAGGGAAACAATGTGGAAGATGAGTGCAATGACCAATACGTGCAATGTGTGTATCAGTGTAATTGCAATTTTAATGAGTTACCATAAACATTTTTAATGGCTAATGATTGCTATTTTTTTTCTAGAATTGTCAGATTAGTTTATAGCACAGAGAGGCCATCTAGATTTTTTAACAGATTGTGACTGTGAAGTATTCTTACTATCTGTTTTAGGAAAATCAGTTTCCCTTGCATTTGTATATGAAAATGAAAGGAGAGGAACAAAAAAAGAAAAAGGGAGTTGAAGTCTCTTGAATGGAAGTAAAAATTTGTATTCAACTCATTTAACTCCCACAATAGCCCAATAAAAATGTTATGTTTGTCTACATTTTTTTTTTGTGCAGAAATTGAAGTTTAGGGATAGACTCAAAATGACACAAGTAGGGGGGGTGCAAAGCTGATGCCATTCTGATACCAAAAGTTTTGTACTTGTCATGATGGAACTGTCCTTTCAAAGCAATTATTTTATTACTTAAGGAGAATAATAAGAGTCACTGTGATTCTGTTCAACATCTAGGAAAACCTTATTTTCCTGGAGCCCTCAAGTAAATGAACGAAGTTAAATAACTAAAATTTTTAGATAGTGCGTGATGGGCCATAGGATAATTTCCTATTAATTAGAATGGGAGAATATACCTCCCTTCACAAAATATCAGTGGGGTATACTTAAGTGTTTTTTTCATAACTAAGTGCATCAATTTGAAATGATGTTTTACTGCAAAGTAGTTATTCTATCAGTTATTACTGTTAAATGTAAAAGTATTTTCACTAAAGACCATGTTTGCACTACAGGGTCCCATACATTTGGTTTGAAGATCATTGTTTTCTGCTTGTTACGGGTGTTGTCCCGTCATGTTAGTCTCTGACTGTCGGTTTCACTGCTTCCTACCAATGTGCTCCACGATATATACCACCCACTCTTACTTAAATTCATAGTTCTGATGTGATTTAAGATTGGGAATACAGACCTTCTAGTTACGTAATGAATACATCATGGGAGTAAATGGCAGAGCGCAGGGAATACGGTCAATGATATTGTAATAGCACTATCTGGAGAGAAATAGTAGCTACACTTAGAGTGAACGCTGAATAATGTATAAATTTGTGAAATCGTTATGTTGTATACCTGAAACTAATGTACCACTATGTTTCAACCATAGTAAAAAAAAAAATCATCAAAAACAAACAAAAAAGATTGGGAGTGAAGCAATCAAGCTTATTAAATTTTTACTTAAAAAACAAGATTAAGTTTTATAGAGGACATGAAGGGCTCATCTGTAAGTAAATGTGAACTATAGAAAATTCTGTGGCATCACTTTCAATTCTCAGAGGTAATTTTTCACTTACCACTTGGCCTTCAGTTGAGTCTCAAGAAGATGAAGTTGCTGGAGAGCTAACATAGGGCCAAGGCCAATTGTTAACATATGTAATTTGATTGTCTTTTAAAATCATATGCAATATTCCAAAATGTTTCCTTCAAATACACTGCTTTTCAAAAGAAAATTATAAATATTATTTTATGATCTAAGATACACACCAATATCAATATAAATTGGTAAATTAAGTACATTTTAAACAATCTACAGTTACTTTTTACATTTTTGTTTACCTTAACATGTATGTTTAAAATTTTTAACAGTCAAAATATCTTTACCAGTTTTATATTAAACTACTAACAAAGAATAGTTTTAATAGCAACTTACCCCAAACTTTTGTTATTTTCTTGGGTTAGTTTTCATACCATTCTAGCTTCTTCACATCTAAATTTATCTTCTGACTTGGATAGGAAATAATTCTTAATTATAACGTCTCTTATTTTCTACTGCCGCTATACACTTCAGAACAAAAAATTCTGCAAAGCCTTGGGAACTTTTCACAGATACATTGTTGTAATTTTTTTTTGAAAAACTCAAAAATGCATTTGTCCTACTTCTTATTTTCAAAGATATACCTGCTCAACTAAAATTTTTGAACATTGAAAAATGAAAATTTAAGTCCAACTTGCCTGACACAGCATATTACAAAAATTATACCTCTGTAGAACTTCAATGAAGAAAGACAAAATGTAACAAGTATCATGGTTATAAAATCAATTATTCTTTGTTTTTTTTAAATTTAAATTAGAGAAATTTTAGCTTTATCATTGCTAAAATTTAAAAAAAAAGTATTTCTTACATTTAGTAGTGAACATTTATCGTGTTGTAAAAACTTAGAGTCAACTTCCTACAAAATGGTTGTTATTACATCATTTTATAAATATTGACAAAATATTCAATATAATTGTTTTAGAAGCTTTAAATATAAATTATGAACATGATTTTTAAAATACTATTTTAGAATAGACTGTTAAAGTCCACTGTTAAAATTATTTTTAATGGTTAAATTAGATATAATTCTACATCAGATGTTCATTATTTGATGTAGATGCCTGACCACAAGTTATTATTTCATGTTAACACTTAATATAACCTACTGTGTTTAAGGTTCTCTGGAAATTCCTGTAAGGAAAAAGATCTTATTCCTGAGCTTAAGGAATTTACAGTTTTTATAAAGTAAATGAGGGAAGAGAGAAATGTGTTCAATAGGATCTACCTTCTCAACAAAATATCCATAGGAACGCAAAATTGTTTAAGTCTAAATTAATTATATACTGTTAACATTACAACACTTTTCTCACAAAAATTTTTATTTTAAATTTTATTAAAACATATATTTGTATTTATTCATTTATCATGTAAATATTTGTAAATAAATTATATAAATATAATAAATAAGAATATATAGTGCCGATACAATACATCCAACACAAGAAAATTATGTTTGCATATATATTTAGCTATTAAGTGAATGTTTTATTCAATAAGCATTTTAAAGTTAGAGGAGAAAAAATAATATAATTTAGGAGTTCTAGGAATTCTTTGAAAATGAAGTAGAACTCATCTTGGCTTTGAAAACTTTGTGAAATACAATATTAGAGAAGAAATCTTATGAAAGGCATGGGGCAGAAATGTGGAGATTAGGTTGATGGGATTAGGAGACAGTAGTGGATGGTTCTGCAGCAGTGGCAAATTCTTGTCAGGCAAAGAAGAGAAATGATAATCATAAAACTAAAATATGTAGAGTCATCAGCAGATGCCTGGTGTCGTTCTAAGGACTTAATGTATCACAACTAATTTAACTTTCCAAACACTATGGCATATTTATAACCAGCCCACAATACTATGTTCTCAACTCTGAATATCAGAAAACCCTTCCTAATGGAAATGGGTAAACAGTCCTGAGCTGATATACTGATACCTTTATTCTAAATGTATCCCACTTAACCAGATATGTGTGTATTCATTTTATTTTGTTTATTTTTATTTGGTGGTGGGGGGGGGTGCAGGGAGGGGCAGAGAGAGAATCTCAGGCAGGCTCCACACCCAGCACAGAACAGGACATGGATCTCACAACCCTGAGATCATGACCTGAACTGAAATCAAGACTCAACTACTTAACCAACTGAGCTACCCAGGTGCCCCGATAGATATTTTTTTATTGAGGAATTATGAATGGTTTTTATGAGAATGCAGTTCCAGATTCATCCAAAAATAGTACATAAGATAGGGTATGTACACAACATTACTTTCAAATACATTTTTAAAATTCTTAATTCCAAAATACATCTGGACCCAAGAGTTGCGATAAGGAATCGAAGACCTTCATGATGATCTCCATTCTGTGGATATAGACTCTGAGTTGAGACAGGACTAAGTAACTTGGCTAAAGTCACCTGGATAGTAAGGGCCAGAACCTCTGTTTGGAGTAAGACAGGCTGTTTCCAGAGTCTGTACTCCAAACTACTACGCCACAGCTTCAAATACTTTAGTAGAATAGATTGAACTCAGATTGCGCTGTTTCATTTATTGTAAACTAATGGGGTCTGAAAAAAGGTAAGAATTCTCCTGAAAAAAATTCTGAAAAAAATTAGGAAAAACACTTCATTATATATGTTTCCAGAAGAAAAGTCATGTAGAATTAGGTCTGAGGTATCTCGAAGGAGTAAAATTTTGTGCCAGGAAAATTAATTTCAAGATTATAACAATTTGCATTCTGAAATTTCCAGAAAACAAATCACTTTCAAAGAGAGTTGGCTCATAGGGTGTGGATGGTATGGACAAATTCATATTACCACGGCCTATAAAGGATAAAATACGTTTCCCAGTGGCTTCCTGCTGTGCACAAAAATGACTTACGCTGTCAGTGGAACAGTGATTATACCCATTAGTGAAATATAAAAATTCAGCTCAATTAAATTACTGATGCTATTTTTTTCCTTTCCTACGAATATATTTTGACATTCAAGTACGTCTTCATGAGCTAACAGAATTTGAAGCAGCTACAATTTATTCTGTTTCTAATTGTGGTTAAATGATTATGTGATTCATCAATAAACAGCAAAGTTTCACAGTATATCTTCGTGTGCAGAGAGATTCTGACACCATGACGTGCAGTAATGCAGTGAAAGGAGGAAGCTGAATGCAGATTTGTTATTTCACAAATGCTTCCATAACTTAAAGCTTAATTTAATGTTTTGGATGAAAGCTGTTATCCTAGAAGAGTACAGAAAAATAAATTTGAAAACGTAAATTGTAAGGGAATATAACATTTCATCTCACTCAAGAAGTAGCAATTATTAATAGCCACTTGGCAAGAAAAGATGTGGAGAGTGAATTGCGAATGATTTTTAAATTATTTCACGTCCCCTCACTTACAATGTAATAATTGAATCAGAAGGGTTGATTATAATAACAGGTACTAAATCCTTATTAGTTTGTGAAATCTATTTTAGTGTATTTTCTTAGTGTATAGCTTAGATTAATATTTATTGGCTAGCATAAATACCCTGTACGTGATTTTGTAAATGTGGCAGAGAAGTTTAAACAATTGAACTACTTCTCTGTCATCTTGGGAACACACACACACACACACACACACACACACACCAGTAAAAAGTCTACAATTACCCCAGTACTCTCATATGTAACCCAGATGTTTCTTCTAAAATAATTTGAGATATAAGCATTCATCTGCCATCTTGCTCCTCCTCCCTTCAAGAGTTATTCTTTTAACCTGTTACCAAATCCGTGATGAAAGTGAGATGGAATTGCAAAGTGTAACTTTTTTCTATATGCCCATATATTTGATTAATACTTTTTATTTTAGGAGAACTGTAGGTTTACAGAAAAGATTTATCACTTTGAGAAGATAGTATGGAGTTCCCAAATACTACACTCCCTCCCCTAAAATTAAAATCATACACTAGCATGATACATTTGTCACAATTAATAGATTAATATTATTACATCATTAACTAAAGTCTGAATTTTATTCAGATTTTTTACCTAATATTTTTCTATTTGAAGAACCCATGCTTGTTACATTAGTTCACCATGTGTCCTTAGGCTCCTATTGGCTGTGCCATTTTCTCACTTTCTTCCTTTCTGAAAACCTTGAGGGTTTTGAGGATTGCTGGCAATACATTTTGTAGAGTCTCTCAATGGAGAGCTGATTCATGTTTTCTCAGAAGTGGACTGTGGCTATGGGCTTTTAGGAGGATGACCAGAGAGGCAAAATATGTCCAGGGTACACACTGTCGACATTTCTTATCACTGTTGATGTTAATCTTGATCTGACCCTGCTGTAGTCTTATTTGTCAAATTCCTCTACTTTAAAGTTACTGTTTTTCCCCTTTCCATGCTGTCCATGTTCAAAGACAAAGAAAACATAAGGAGCCAACACTTAATGCAGGGAGGAGTTGGGTTCACTCACTCAACTTGAAGGTAGGGCATCTAAAAATGTAGAATTCTTCTACAAGAGATTTGCCTCTTTTGTTTATGTAGTCAATTACTTTTAAAAATAATTAAGGACCCACAAATATATTTTATACTTTTTGTTATATTTCAATACAATGTTGTTTATTTTGTTTCTCAAATGGTTCAAGCTTTGACCATTGGGAAGAGTTTCATTTGGCTGTCCAGTACCTTTATAAGTATATGGTGCTTTCTGAACTATAAGAAAGTCCAGGCTCATCCTGTATATTTCCCACTCCAGCCTCAAAATCAGCCATTTCTTCCAGAAGGGTTCAAATATTTTTAAAAGATAATGTATTGAAGTGAAATTTACACAATATAAAATTAACTATTTTAACGTGAAAAATTCAGTGGTATTTTGTAGATTTAGAATGTGTTCTAACTACCACATGCATTTGGCTCCAAAACATTTCATCACTTCAAAGTAAAACCTGACCCATTAGGCAGTTTCTCCCCATTTTCTCTTCCCCACAGCCCTCCAGAAACAACCAAACTGCCATCTGTCTCCAGGCATCCATCAAATTCTGGATATTTCATATAAAATTGAATCATAGATATGTGGTATTTTGTGCCTGGCTTCTTTCATTTGACATAATGTTTTGCGGTGCATCCCTGCTGTAGCTCATGTCAGTATTCTGTCCCTTTTTATGACTGACTGTCATCCCATTGTATGAATATCCCACAGTTTGTTTATAACATGGTGTAATTTCTTTTGAGAAACACCTATTCCACTTACTTTCACATTTAAAAAAACTGGGTTGATAGTCTTATTGTTGTTGAATTATGAGAGTTAGTTATACATCTGGATATTGCTACTATATCAGATACATGATTTTCAACTATACTCTCCAATTTTGTAGGCAGTCTTTTCATTTTCTTTCTCTTTTTTTTTAAGATTTTATTTATTTGACAGAGATCACAAGTAGGCAGAGAAGCAGGCAGGGGAGAGGGTGAAGCAGGTTCCCCACCGAGCAGAAAGGCCTATGCAGGGCTTGATCCCAGGACCCTGGGACCATGACCTGAGATGAAGGCAGAGGCTTTAACCCACTGAGTCACCCAGGCGCCCCAGTCTTTTCATTTTCTTGATGACATCATTTTGATGCCCAGACGTTTTCAATTTTATGAAGTTCAACTTACTTTTCTTCCCTCATGTTTTCACTCCTCTTTTACTCATGTGTCATATCTAAGAATCTTCCAATTCTGAGGTTATGAAAATTTACTCCTACTTTTTTTTAAAGTTTGATATCTAGGTCATTGATACACTTGAAATTAATTTGTGTATGTGGTGTGAGGAAGGGGTCTCAATTCATTCTTTTGATTGTATCTGTGCAGTTGACCCAATACTGTTTATTGAAGAGCTTATTCTTTCTTCACTGAAATACCTGGGCACCCTTGCCAAAATATGATTGCCCTTAGGTGCAGGGTTTGGTTATGGGCTTTTCAATTCTATTTCATTGGTTTACAGGTCTATTCTTATGTTTTGAATACTGTTGCTTTATAAGAAGATTTCAAAACAGAAGTTATAAGAACTCCACTTTTGCTCTTTTAAAGATTTTTTTTTTTCTTTTTGGCTCTTCAGTGCCCCTGGCAATTACATATGAATTTGAGAATAGGCTCTTCCATTTCTACATAAAAAAGACCTTTTGAATTTTGATAGGATTGCTTTTAATTTGTAGATTGTTTTAAGTGATACTGACATATCAAAAACATTGTCTTTGGGACACCTGGGTGGCTCAGTAGGTTGTGCTCAACTCTTGATTTCAGTTCATGTCATCATCTTAGGGTTGTAACATGAAGCCCCAAAGTAGCTCTATGCTACACTATTTTTTAAATGCTATTTAAGTGGAATTGTTTCCTTCATTGTCTTTTCAGATTATTCACTCCTGGAGTGTAGAAACACAACTGATTTTTGTACCCTGCAACTTTGATTTTGTATCCTGCAACTTTGTACCCTATAACTTGGCTTTTGAATTTATTAACAGTAGCAGCCTTCATATGAGTTTTGGGTGACTTTCTATATATAGGATGATCTGGTCTATAATTTTACTTCTTTCTTTATAATTTGATGCCTTTTATTTCTGTCTCCTGCCTAATTGCCTGGTCAGAGATTCCAGTACAGCCTTGACTAACATTGGTAAAAGCAGCATTCTTTCTTTTTACTGGTCTTAGGGTAGAAGTTTTAAGATCATATTAATCAACATTGAGTTTGAAATTATGTGCACGCTTTTCATAATTTTCTTTTATCATCTTAAGTATTATTTTATTTCTAGTTTTCAAAGAATTATATCATGAAAAAATATTGCATTTTATCACATGAATTTCCTGCATTGAGAAGGTCATGGAAGATCATGTGCTATTTTTCCCCTTAATTCTATAATGTGGTTAACGATTTTTAAAAATGTTAAGCCACTCTAGCATTACTGGGATAAATTTAACTTTGCCATGGTGTAAAATTCTTTAATATGCTGTTGGATTTGATTTGCTGGTATTCTTTGGATGATTTTCCGTTTATATTCATAAGAGATATAAGTCCATAGTTTTCTTTTCTAATGATGTCTTTACAAAGCTTTGGTATCAAAGTAATGTTGACCTCACAAAATGTGTTAGGAAGTGTTCTTTCCTCTTCTATTTTTTGGAAGAATATATGAAAGATGGGTGTTATTTCTTTTTTAAATGTTTGGTAGAATCTACCAGTGAAGCCATCTGGTCCTGTGTTTTGTTGAGAGGTTTTTATTATAGATTCAATCTCTTTACTTTTTATAAATCTTTTCACATTTTCTATTTCTTCTTGAGCCAGTTTTGGTAATTTGTGTGTTTCTAGTAATCTTTCAATTCCATCTAGATTATCTAATTTGTTGGTGTACTATTATCCATAATATTATCTTCTAGTCCTTTTTATTTCCCTGTGAGTGGTAGCAGTGCCCTTACTTTCATTTCTGAATTTAATTATTTATGTCCTCTTTCTGATTGTTTTTATCAGTGTAACTAAGATCTGCCCATTTTGTTTCTTTAAAAAGACCCATTTGTTATTTTCATTGATTTTTTTCTATTTCTTTCCTATTGTCTATTTTATTTATCTCCAGTCAGACCTTTATTATTTCCTTCCTTGTGCTAGCTCTGGGTTTAGTTTGCTTTACCTCCAGTTCCTTAAGGTACAAAATCAGATTTTTGGTTGAGGCCAAAACAAAATTTTTATGTAGGAATTTACTCCTAAATTTTCCCATCAAGAGTGACTTCTCATCAGTTTTGTTATGTTGTATTTTTGTCTTAATTCATCTCCAAGTATTTAAATTTTGCCTTGTGATTTCTTCTCTGACGTATCAGTTGGTTAAGGGTGTGTTGTTAATTTTAATGTGTTCATGAATTTTCCTGTTTTGCTTTTGCTGTTAGATTCTGTATCCTGTGTATGATTTCAATCTAGTCTAATGTATAGTGTAACATGAAGAACAGTCTATGTAAACTTTGAAAAAGAAGGTATGTTCTGCTATGAGGTTCTGTATATGTTTCTTAGGTCTGTTTGGTTTCTAATGTTTTTCAAGGACCATGTTTTTATTGTTCTACTTTCTAGATGTTTCACCATCTTTGAGAGTGGTGTATTGAAATCTCCAAATACTATTGCAGAACTCATTATTTCTCCTTTCAAATATGTCAATATTTGCTTCATATATTTTGTGGCACTCTTGTTTTGTGCATTTAATTGTATAATTGTTATATTTTCTTGATTGACACTTTAATCAACCTTCTCCTTCTTTGCCTCTTATAATATTTTTTTGACTTAAAAATATTTTATCTGATATTAATAAGGTCACGCCAGCTCTCTTTTGGTTACTGTTTACATGGAATATATTTTTCATCCTTTTACTTTCAACCTATTTATGTCTTTTTTTCACCTTTACTCTACATTTATTATTCTTTTCCTTCTTAAGGCTTTAGTTTTAGTTTTCTCTTATTTTTCCAGTTTCTCAAAGAGTAAAATTATGTTTGAGATCTTTCTCCTTTCATCATGTAGCAATTTACAACAAAAATTATATCCCATAAGTTTTCTTATGTTGTATTTTCATTTTCATTTTTCTCTAAGTATTTTTAAAATTTCTGGTGTGATTTATTTCCAGTGGCTCAATTGGTTATTTAAGAAGTGTTGCTTAGTTTCCACATATTTTTCAATTTTCCAGTCTTTTCCCATTATTGATTTTTCTAGCTTCACTTCTTTGCAGTTGGAAAATATACTTCATATTATATTGATGCTTTTAAATTTATGGAGTACTTTTTATGGTCTATCATATGATCTAGCTTAAAGAATGTTTCATCTACGCCTGACAAGAATGTGTATTTTGTTGTTATTGGGTGAAAAGTTCTATAAATGTCTTTTGGTCTAGCCAGTTTATAGTTGTTGTTCCAGGCCTATATATTTTTATTGATCTTTCTGTCTAGTTGTTCTAACCATATTTTAAAGCAGGGTTAGGAAGTATTCAACTATTCTTATAGAACTGTATTTCTACTCTCAATTTTGCCAAACTTTCCTGCACCTATTTTTGTACTCTCTTGTTTGATGCATTCATATTTATAATTGTTATATTTTATTGATCAATTGACACTTTTATCAATATATAATGACCTCCTTTTTCTCTTACAACAATTGCTCACTTAAGTACGTTTACCTAATAGTGCAACTACCCCAGCTCTCTGTTGGTTACTACTAACATGGAATATCTTTTATATCCTTTCATTTTAATCTATCTATATTTGGGGACCTGAAGTGCATTATTTATATAAACTGTCCATAGGTGGGCCATCTTTTTATCCCTTTTGTCAATAACTGCCTTTTGATTAGAGAATTTAATCCATTTATATTTAACATGATTACTGATAAGAAAGGACTCACCTCTGCATTTGGCTGTTTTCTATATATCTCAGGCCTTTGTATCCCTCATTTCTTTCATCACATTTTTGGGTGCTGAGTTGATTTTTTTTGTAAGGAGTCATTCTAACTCCCTTCTCGTTTGGACATTTTGTGTTTATTTTTAAATGGTTACTATAAGACTACATTTAACTTAATTTTATAACAATCTAGTTTAAATTGATGTTAATTTACCATTAGTAACAATACAAACTCTGCTTCTATGCAGTTTAGTTTTCCCTCCGCACTATGTTATTGTTACAAATCCATCTTTATACATTGTATTCTCAATGACATACATTTATAATTTTTACACATTTTTCTTTCAAATCCTAAGGGAAATAAGAAATATCATTTTAAACCAAAAACACAATATTGTTGGCTTTTACATTTGCCCATGTATATACCTTTACTGAGATCTTTATTTTTTCTCATCACTTTGAAGTACTGCCTAAGGTCCTTTCATTTCAGCCTGAAAGATTTCCTTTAGCATTCCTTTTAGGGTAAGTCCACTGGTAACAAACTCCCTCAGCTTTTGTTTATCTAGGAAACTTTTAATTTATCCCTCCTTTTTTTTTAAGATTTTATTTATTTATTTGACAGAGAGAGAGAGAGAGAGAGAGAGAGAGAAAGCAGGAGGAGTACCAGAGAGAGAGGGAGAAGCAGGTCTACTGAGTAGGGACCCTGATGTGGAGCTCAATTCCAGGACCCCGGGATCATGACTTGAGCTGAAGGCAGCCACTTAACTGACTGAGCCACCCAGGAGCCCTTCTCCCTCATTTATGAAGAACAGTTTTACTGGACATAGAATTCCTGGTCGGCAGGAATTTTGTTTTGTTTTGTTTCTTTCAACACTGTAAATATGTTATCCTATTATCTTCTGACCTGCATGGTTTATGATGGATAAATGGTTAGTTACCTTACTGAAGATCCTATGTATGTGATGAGTCACTTCTCTCTTGCTGCTTCTAAGATTCTCTCTTCGGTTTTGATCTTCAACAGTTTGATTATATTGGTCTTGGTAAGGGGTCTCTGAGTTTTTCCTACTTGAAATTTGTTGACGTTTTGGATTTGTTGATGTATTCCTTTCATCATATTTGGGAAGTTTTCAGCTATTATTTCTCCAATATTATTTTGCCCCTTTCTCTCTCTTTCCTTTCTGAGATTCCCATAGTATGCATGAAGAACATTTTGGTGTCCCATATATTAAGCTCTGTTCAATTTCTTGTTTTTTATTCTTGCTCCTTAGACAGGATGATTGTTCTATATTCAAGTTGTTCTATATTCAGTTGTTCTATATTCAAGTTCAGTAATTCTTCTTAGTTGCTGAGATTTGCTGCTGAACCCTCTGATGAATTTTTCATTTCAGTTACTATAATTTTCATGCTCCAGAATTTGTTTAATTCCTTTATATTATTTCTGTAATATCTCCATGATACTCTCATTTTGATCATATATCATTTTCCTAATTTTATTTATTTATTTTTATATTTCCCTCTATATCTTTGAGCATATTAAGGACAGTTGTTTTAAAGTCTCCTTTTACTACCAATAATAAATGGGATTCCTCAGTGATCATTTCTGTCAATTTATTTTTTTTTTCTTTCAGTGGACTATATTATCCTGTTTCTTTGTAATTTTGTTGTTGAAAATTAGAAACAAATATTATAATGTGGTAACTCTGGCTATGAGATAACCCCCTTTCCCAGATTTTGCTGTTTAATTTCTTTTTTTAATTGTTGAAGCCTGGAGTAGTCTGCTTAGTGAGTTTCTCAAACTATTTTGCAATGGCTATTCTTTGTCACACATCATTAGTAAAGTCTGTGTTCATTTAGTGTTTCAAGAGAGATTTTCTTGGATTCTAGGTGCTTAAAAAAGGAAAAAAAAAAAACACAAGAAATTTAAACACACACACACACACACACACACACACACACACACACTTTTTCTAGTCTTTGATGATTGGTCCATACTAGCTACTCCTTCAACATTTAACCAGGTACCCTAGATATCAGCCTGAAGTGGAAGTTTAGGATTATCTATTATTTTGTTTTTGTTTTTTGTTTTTCATTTTTCCTGAATGTCATCTTACCCTGGGCATGTGCATAGCCTTTTATATTCTTGTACCTATTGGTGCTTTGAATGTCCCAAAGAAATACTTTCCAACCTTTGCTTTCAGCTCTGAGGCAGTCTATTTTATGTATTGACTATAATCTTTTGCCCCAGGAAGCTGCAGGTTGTTAGTTCACCTTCAGTGTTCTCAAGCAATGCCCAGTGATTTTCCAGCCTGTGTTCTAAATTAGGGAACACCAAAGAGCATCTTGTGGTAGTCCTTCAAATCCTTCTAATCAGATCAGCTGGAAAAGGCATAAACAATTACTTAAGAATAAGATCAGCTCTACTTCCTCTGAAATAAGGGCACAGGGTCCCCCTGTGGTAGCTTTCACTTTCCTCTCATCTTTAAGACTTCTACTATGCTGTGGGATGAGGACAAGTAAAATGTTACAAAGTTCTACCATTTTGAAGTTGTATTCTTCTTCATCCATCACTTGGTTGCTATAATCCTCCAACCATTCTCCAGATTCTGAAAAAGTTGAGTCTGTTGATTCCTGCTAGTTTTCAATATTTGTGTGGGAGAATGAGAGCTTGAAGCTGCCTGTTGCCATTTTGATGGTCATTCTTCATTTTCTGTTTTGACAGAAATTTTTGCTAGGTATAGAATTGTGAGTTAGCATTCTTTCAGCATATCTTTTAGATGTCATCAGGTAGTCTTCTCTCTTATGTGCCATCTCATCTGATTGATCTTCTTCAGTCATTCTTAGCTTTTCTTCAAATGGATGGAATGTGCCTGGCCCCACCACCCCATCAGTCATTCATTACTGGCATTGTCAATATTTTTTTTTCTTTTTTGCTGGCTTATAGGAATTTGATATGTTTATGTCTTAAAGTTCTGTGTGTATGTATGTGTGTGGATGTGAGGATACAGGCACACACATGCATATGTGTATATATTTATCATATTTGGAGTTCATTGAGTTCCTGTGTCTGTGTGTTTTATTTTATATTGATTTTGGACTACTTTTGGTTATTATTTCTTCAAATATTGTCTGCCTCCACTCTTTGTGAGGCTGCAGTTGTACTTATGTTAGACATACTCATATTATCTCACAGGTCATTAAAACTCAATTTATTATTTTTTCATTTTTTTCTCTCTTACTTCTTTCTCTCTCTCATATCTATGTCTATATCTTTAGATTTTATGATAATTTCTTTTGAAGTATGTCTGATTTGCTCTTGACATCATTCAGTGGAATTGGTATTTTAGGTATTATATTCTTTATCTCTTTGTATTTAATTTTGTTATGATTCCCTTTTATCTCCACATTATTTTAATTTCTTCTAATATATAGATAGCTACAATAATTGCTTTAAAATTTTTTGGTAGCTCTCAATGTTTTTCCTTGGACACAAATATTTGGAATAAAATTGAAATTCTTTATGCTCAAGCCACCAGTATTTTTGACTCACCAAATATTACATTGGAAATTTGTTCCCTTTTTGGATTATTCTTAAAATCTAAAGTAAGAATTCTTGAAAAGCATTTGTTTATAAGGAAATAAATGACACACATGTAACATGATATTATAAAATTATCTTTTTTAGAAAACATTTTTCCTTTAAACAATCATTCACAGTTTCCAATAGTTTTTAACTGAATATATCTGAGCTTCAGAATTACCTGGAGAAACATAATAAAATGGAGTTTCCAGGTCTTCCTGGAATTTTGATTTTGAAGGTCTGGGGTAGTGTCTGGGTATCTGATTAATAGCAACTCTTTGAAAAGAGATTATCAATTACCTATATATAGTTACTGTATCAACTACTTAGTGACCCTGTTTAATTTTTAAAATCTTTTAACAACACTTTGTACAATATATTAATGTTAGAATATTTATTTAGGGGCACCTAGGTGCCTCAGTCAGTTAAGCAATGTCTTGAGCTCAGGTCATGATCCCAGGGTCCTGGGATTGAGCCCCATATCAGGCTCCCTGCTTCATGGGCCTGCTTCTCCTTCTCTCTCTCCCTCTGCCTGCTGTTCCCCATTCTGTGCTCTCTCTCTCTGTTAAATAAATAAATAAGATCTTTAAAAAAAAAAAAAAAGAATATGTATGTAATTTTATCCAAGCAAGACTTTCAGGGGGCAGGCTTCATTTAAAAAACCAATAGCTGTATTATATACCTGATTCATGATAGGTTTGGAATAGAAAATCATATGGCTCAACATCTATACAAATTAACACATCAACTAAAAAATATCTTCATAGACTCAGGAACAGATATTTTGAAAGCTGATCATTTTATTCTTGGAAACAATTGTTGAAAATTGACCAGGGAGTAGTCTTTAGGATTAAAAACTTTGAGTGTAGCAGTTTAAGCATGATAATGAGCATGCATAAAAAATACACCATTCATTCTTTAGTATATAAAGGCATAGTTAAAATTTGTGTGGCTTTCTGATACGACAAAAAGATTAGAAGAGCTTGCCTCATGAGGCTAGTGTAGAAAGTGTATTTCTCTAAACACATTCTCACACCCTGCCTCTCCCTTCTACATCTGCAGGCAAGTCATTTGCATTTGCTCAAAAACTGAAATGGAGGATTGATGAACTAGTTTTGCACTTGCCAACAACTTGCAGAGATTAGGAGGCTATTGGAAAGATATCAGTGGAGGTTTAGGGATTCCTGTCTGAGGTACTTCAAATTAACTGTTAATGAATGTTTTTAATAGCTTTTTTATGGTGGAATGAGGCTGAATGAAAATTAACAACAAAAAAAAATTAACCAGGAACAACTGCATTTTGCATAGCAGACATTTTTACATTTTAACGCAAATACTACTTTGGTAAGACACGAGAACCCTTAGTTTCATATTTCCACACTAAAATTCCACTGTATATAAAAAAAGATTAATAAACACAGATGTATATTGCTGGAGGTCTCATTGCTTTTATGTAACTTTATAATCTAAGCAGCAATGTCTTATTCCTGTTTTGATGTTCATGAAAAAACAAGTCCATCATTATGAAGTTGCCACTACGATGTACTTATTGTTTTGTTAAACTGGCCTTGAACTGATTTATTATCATCTGTAGTTGTATCAGAACAATTAGTATAATTTTTACAGATATGATTTGTCATTGTTCTAGATGTTTCAAGGAAAGCTTGTGGTTTCTGATCAGACATATACCCTCCTGCTTTTTCATGTTATCCAGTGAAGTGAGTTGAATTTAATGAAAAATCTATACCATTTCTTTGAGGTAACTCAGGTCACTCTTTCAGGTCTTGTTTCTGTATTGACTTGAAAAATATAGAAACTCCTAAATAGATTCTTTCCCATGTATACAAAAAACCAATAGTGACCTGAGATAATGATGGCATGTTTCTACATTATGAAAATGACTATTTAAAAAAATATATTTGTTTAACTGTCAGGTCATGAAAAAGAAGTTAGGTTTTGTTTTGTTCTTTCTTTTTTTTGGTCCCAAATTTAGAATATGCTTTCTTTATAGTAGGCATGAATCTGAATTATCCTACACCCTTCACTTTTAATTTTTACACCTTTTACTTTTAATTGGGGATTATATAGGATTCACTTCATATATCTGTGAATGGAATGCAATACTATGTTTTCCAGAGAAATTGTGAAAATATTTTATTATTTGCTCAAAGACAAGCCATATGGCATCATTTAAGAACTGGACAATGTGTAGCATTGTACCTTTTTGAGACACAGAAAAAAATAAAGGAACTAAGACTTTGCATCACAAAATAGAAATATATGTATTCTTTTCTTCCTTTCTTTTTTTTTGGGGGGGGGTTTCCTGAATTTTTCTCATCATCCAAAAGGTTTTGTGATCTCCTTGTCAACATTATACTAGAAAAGATGTAGTACACATTCTAGAGTTAGAAGTTAGAAAAAGGAAAACTCTATCAAGAACTAATAACTAGAGGCGCCTGGGTGGCTCAGTGGGTTAAAGCCTCTGCTTTCGGCTCAGGTCATGATCCCAGGGTCCTGGGATCGAGCCCCACATCGGGCTCTCTGCTCCGCGGAGAGCCTGCTTCCTCCTCTCTTTCCCTGACTGCCTCTCTTGCCTACTTGTAATCTCTGTCTGTCAAATAAATAAATAAAATCTTAAAAAAAAAAGAACTAATAACTAGAAATTACTAACGAGTATCCTACCTGGTGATAGAAGAGAAGATTAAATTGTTTATTATCTGCATAACACAGATGTTTTGTTAATGAATGGATTATGCAATTGTGAACAATAAATATAAAGCATGGAAATACAGGGATCTGCATATGACACACAATTTTCTACACATTATTATTTGGTTCCCCAGTAATGGATATTAGAGAATTGTTAAGAATGAATTTTCTTTTCTTAAAAAAAAATAGGGGTGCCTGGGTGGCTCAGTGGGTTAGGCCTCTGCCTTCGGCTCTGGTCATGATCTCAAGGTCCTGGGATCAAGCCCCACATTGGTCTCTCTGCTTGGTTGGGAGCCTGCTTCTCCCACTCTCTCTGCCTGCTGCTTTGCTTACTTGTGATCTTTCTCTTTCTGTCAAATAAATAGATAAAATCTTGAAAATAAATAGGAAATGCAATTAAAAACTTAATAAAAAATAATGTAAAAAATTTTTAAAAAATAACAGGAAAGAACAATACAAATTCTTAAGAACAGTATAATTTTTAGATAACTGTTTTCAGATAGAAAAAATTTAAGGAAAGCCTGCCTCATCAGACCCAGCTACATCAGGATGTACAGACTTAACATAAATGCACAAGTTTTAACCCACAATGTCACCAGGGATTGTGAATGAAGATTATTATTTATTATTGTTTTAAAATTTCTGATTACAGTCCTTTTCTGAGAGTACTTTTAATATTATCAATAGCCAAATTACGGAAAGAGGCCAAATGTCCATCGGCAGATGAATGGATAAAGAAGATGTTGTATATATATAAAAGAATGTTACTCAGCCATCAAAAAGAATTAACTCTTGCCATGTTCAATGATGTGGTTGGTGCTGGAGGGCATAATGCTAAGTAAAACATCAGTATTCTTAATTATATTGCTGTCTCGATCAGGTCACCTAAAAAATGTATTGACTTAAATATCTTTTTGGTTTACGTAATGCAGATGAACAAAGTTTCATAGTTTGTTGTTTCTTTTTTTAAAGATTTTATTCATTTATTTGACAGACAGAGGTCACAAGTAGGCAGAGAGGCAGGCAGAGAGGGAGAGGGGGAAGCAGGCTCCCTGCTGAGCAGAGAACCCAATGTGGGACTCGATCCCAGGACCCTGGGATCATGACCTGAGCCAAAGGCAGAGGCTTTAACCCACTGAGCCACCCAGGTGCCCCCAAAGTTTCATAGTTTTAAAATTTGGCTTTACATAAGTGGACAAAGATGTAACACTTTCTATATATTTAATAAAAAATAGACTGCTTTGAATGAAATTAGGTATGAAAGTAGACTTGGTAAAAGTTGTACACTGAATGAATAACTGGATACTAGTGCTTTGTAAAAGGCAATCAAGAGGCTTTAAGAAATTTAAACTGTGTATTATCAAGAGACTTTTAGCTCCTTAACTTCTAACAGCATGCAGTAGAAAAGATGAAAGACTTGTATCTAGTGCATCATTTCTATTCCCAAGAGTCATATTATCAACGCTGATTTGTAGTGTCCTTCTCTGTGGCAGCGTATCGAAGTCTGAGAGAAGCTGGTGTCAGAGACCCAAGTTTGATATTCCATCTCTTGGGTTTACTGACTTATACAACAGTATCATGGGAATAATTGTACCTACCTCACAAAGTCACTGTGGGATTTCAAGGAAACTGACACTCAACACAAAATAAGTTCAAAAACAGTAGCTTCTTTTCTCTCTTCTTTCTCTGCCCTTCCCTGCTTTTCTTTCTACTTCCTTCTCTTCCTGTGTTTTGTTGTTTTCCCAAGGGAGGTATGAGCCTTGAGGGAGAGTTTCTGTGAGTTCATTGATATAGACCTATGCAAAGTATGATTTTGTTTACAGACAAGAAAATTGAAACAAAGAACGATTTTCCATTTACACATACACACATGCATACGCATGAGAGTCTTATTCTTTGGTAAATTATCTTCTACAGCAGAGCTGTTCAACAGAAATTGATAAATTAGTTTCATCAAAATTAAAAACTTTCTCTTCAAAAGGCTTCTCATTTAATGTAAATGAAGCCACAGACTGGGAGAAAATATTTGCACATCATATATCTGATAAAAGACTCGTATTCCAAATATCTAAAGACCTCTCTAAACCCATAAGAAAAGAAACAAACAACGCAATAGAAAAGGAAAAATATTTGAACAGACATTTCACCAAACATGATTTGCAGATGCCAAACACATGAAAAGATGTGCAACATTAAAGCCACACAGAAACTAAAATAAAATAGTATTAACATAATTGAATGGTTAAATTAACATACCTGATCTTACCAAGTGTGGGCAAGTATATAGAGGGAATTCTCTGACTTCTGGCCAGTAAAAGTGATTACCAAAAGCGGCCTGCAGGGCCTCAAGGAGTTACATGGAGCTAAGGGCTGAAAATGAACAACAATTCAAAAAAATTCCAGTTGTCAAAAATAATAGACCTAAATTTTTATCTCTTGTTCTCTATTAACAAACACATTTTTTAAAAATTAACAAGCCATATTTTTATAAATATAAAATGACTTTTTTATATATATAAGAGATCATGAGAATGACAGCCATATCAAAAATGTATATACCAGCTGGCATAGACATTTAAAAAGGAATCACTGAAATTAGCCCAACCAGTTCTACTGTCTCTGAAGGACACTGGAATTTGCAATGTCATGGATTATGAGGTGTGGTAAGCTGAGTAATCACCTCTCCCTCACAAATGTCCCTGGAACCTATGAACATATTGGCTTTTGTGATAAAGGAGACATTGCAGAAGTGGTTAGATTAAAGACCTAGGTAGTCCCATTTCATCATAAGGATCCTGAGAAGAGGGAGGCTGGAGAAGTGAGTCAAAGAAAGGGGATATGAGGGTGACGCAGAGGGTGGAAAGATGCCTTTCAAAGATGGAGGAAGGGGCCATGAGCCAAGGCTTGCTGGTGGTGTTGGGAACCTAGAAGAGGAAAGGAAACAGATTTTCTCCAGGGAGAACGCAGCCTGGGCAGTGCTTTGATTTTAGTCCCATAAGATTCATTGTGCTCTTCTGACCTTCAGAACTATAAGAATATATCTATGCTAAGTCACTAATTTATAGTGAGGTTCTATAGCAGCCATAGGAGTCAAGTGAACATTTTATTTTATTTTTTTAAAGATTTTACTTATTTATTTATTTTAGAGAGTGATAGAAAGTGGGGGTGGATGGGCAGAGGGAGAGGGACAAGCAGATTCCACACTGAGTGCCACTCAGGGCTCTACCTCACAACCCTGAGACCATGACCTGCTTAACCAGCTAAGGCACCCAGGCAAGTGAACATTTTAAACCATAAGGAAGACAGGGCAGCTTCTATATTAAGAAAGACTATTTGAAGTATCCCAAACTCTTACGTCTGTCACATTTTTGGGGGGGGGGGGGCGAGGTCTAATGTAAGCCTTTTATTATGAAATTAAACATAGGGGTAAAAATAAAAATTGCACAATAAACACACTTGTTTTCAACAACATAATCAGATCTTCTTTTGTTTCAAACTCTTTTTAAAAAGCAGGAATTCTGCACTTATACTCCATTAAATGTCCCTGCTTCCCAGAGGAAAATGTCTAATGAATTTACTGTTTATCAGTCCCATACATGTTTTATACTATACCTGTGTGGATGTCCATCATTGACATTATAAAATATTGTTTGCATGTTTGGAACTTTATAGAACTACAAAGCCTATTTCCAACTGAATTCAACATCATGTTCAAATATTATGCTCGGTTTTATGATTGACACATTCATGTTTATAGAAATGTTTCTTTTGCTTTCATTGTAGCTATTGAATTCAATTGTACAGATATTGGTATTGCCCATTAGGGCTGCTATAACAAAAACACCATGGACTGGGTGTTTTTTCTTTCTTTCTTCTTTTTTCTTTAATTTTGTTTATTTATTTAGACAGAGAGAGAGAACGTGAGCAGGGGAGAAGTGCAGAGGAAGAGGGAGAGAGAACCTCTAGCAAACTCTGGCCACGCTAATCGTGGAGTCCATCAGAGGGCTCAATCCCATGACCCTGATATCATGACCTGAGATGGAGTCAAGAGTATGACATCCAATGGACTGAGCCATTCGGGTGCCCCGACTGGGTGGTTTATAAACAACAAAAATTTATTTCTCACACTTTTGGAGGCTGAGAAGTCCAGGATCTAGGGCCTGGCAAATCTGGTATCTGCTAAGCACTTGTTTCCTGGTTCACAGAGACAGAGCTGCCTTCTCACGTGTCCTCATGTGGCAGAAGGAGTGAGACAGCTATTTGGGGTTTCTTTCACAAGGGAAGAATCCCATTCATGATCTAGTCACCTCACAAAGGCTCTAGCTTCTAGTACCATCACCACAGGGCCTAAGTTTGCAACATATAAATTGGGCAGCCGGGGGAGGGGGGGACCCAGATATTCAGTCCATAGTAAATATGTAAATTGTATAGATTTTTCGACAATAGACGCTCAGGTTTTTTCCAGTTTTTGTTTTTACATACAAGCTGCTATGAATGCCTGTGTATATGTCTTCTATGCATATCTGCAAGACTTTCTCTGTGTACCTAACAACAGACCTGGCAATTTATAGGACACATCTTTCTTTCCTTTTTTTTTTTTTAAGATTTTATTTATTTATTTGAGAGAGAGCATGAGCGAGGAGAAGGTCAGAGGGAGAAGCAGACTTCCCACGGAGCTGGGAGCCTGATGCGGGACTCGATCCTGGGACTCCGGAATCATGACCTGAGCCGAAGGCAGTCTTCCAACCAACTGAGCCACCCAGGCATCCCTAGGACACATCTTTCTTTAATGTTGCTGGCTAAACCACAAATAATTTCTCAAAATGGTTTTACCAGTTATACTCCAACTTAGAGCCTAAGAGAGGTCCTATTGCCCCATGTCCTCACCAGCACTTTAGAATACTGGATTTTGAAATACTGGTCAATAAAGGAGTGTATAATAACATATTATTTTGAGCTTCTGGGTAATTTATGTATTTATTTTTAAATCCAGGTTATTATTGTTTTTCTTATGTAGAATTGCCCTTCTTAGCTTTTCCCTACATTTTCATTATTTACCTTTCCTTGTTTATTTTCAGGGTTTTGTTATGCATTGGGGATTTCAAATATAATATTAATTAATTATTTAATATTAATTATGCAGATTGCACATGTCCCTTTGACCTGGTTTCAACATCATTTTTTTTAAATGACACTTGATAGCTATTAATTTTAGTATAGTTGAAATAATCCTTTTCTTAATGGATTAATGTTGTGTGACTGATTTTAAGAAAATTTTACTTGTCTTGGTTTTAGAAAGTCTCTTTAATTTCAAGTTTTGCCTACTCATTTAAGTTTCTAGTCATCCATAATTAATTTCTGCACAGAGCATCAGCAGATATGACTTTTTTTTTCAAGATACATAGTCAAATTTAAAACCTTTTATTTAAAAACCCCCCTTTGGGGCACCTGGGTGGCTCATCCAGTTAAGTGTCTGCCTTTGGCCAGGTCATGATCCCAGCATCGTGGGATCAAGTCCTTTTTGGAGCCCCACACAGAGCCTGCTTCTTGCTTCTCCCTCTAACTATGCCTCTCTCCCTGCTTGTTCTCTCTGGTTCTCTCTGTCAAAAAAGAAAAAAAAAGTCCCCCTTACTCCACTTATCTGTAATGTCTGCTCAGCAATGGCTTTCTACACGTGAGTCTATACCTGGTTTATATGGATTCTATGGGTCTACAGGTTTATATCCAGACTAATAACACAATGCTTTAGTTCACGAGGCATCTTGATAATGCTGACATTTGTTAGAGCAGACCTCTTATCATGCCCTTCTTTTTGATGAATATATTTTTTCACGGCACTTTGTACTTAACATTTGAGCACTGAGAATCAACTGATTAAGTTCCATTAAAATATCTCTTGGAAATCTGTCTTTTGCTGTGTGGCCTTTAGGAATATCTATTTATTCTTGCTTTTCGGCAGTAGGATGTTGAAACACATGCAAGTGTAAGTATTGAAGTAGAGAAGATAACGCAAAGCTCAAAGATCCACTTCCATTTGTGCGCTGATAGTTTATCACTGTGAATTTTTAAAAAAATACATAAATTTTAAATGATTCTCTTTCACCCTCTGAAAGTAATGGAGTAATTTTAATGTCTACTATTTAATAATCAGATTCCTAATTATTTCCCCCCAAAAATGCAGGGCTAGTAATGAATAATAAATATACACTCTTTAATTGTTAGAAGTTTTCTTTCTTTCTTTTTTTTTAAGATTTTATTTATTTATTTGACAGACAGAGATCACAAGTAGGCAGAGAGGCAGGTAGAGGGAGAGGGAGAAGCAGGCTCCCCACTGAGCGGAGAGCCTGATGTGGGGCTCGATCCCAGGACTCTGGGATCATGATCTGAGCTGAAGGCAGAGGCTTTATCCCACTGAGCCACCCGGTGCCCCTGTTAGAAGTTTTCTTTGTTAATCTACAGGTACGACTAGAATCAGAAGGCACAGAAAACCACCCAGACAGACAACATCAACACCTTTAATTTAGGGTTTTCTGTGCAATGATCTCACTGCCTGGAAATAAATACATTTTTAGTGGAGCCCTTTTCTCATGGGGAGGATTAATATGGAATTTTATGTGAAGATTTTTAATTATAGATGAGGTAGACAACAGACACCTATTCCTCAAAGAAAAACTTTTATAAATCTTCATTTTATCTGCTGATAACAGAATTTTATTTTTTTTATTCAATTCTGAGAAATATTTGTTCCTTACTAATCAATGTTTCAGAACCTTTCACCTATCCAGCCCCATTATGGGGCTCATGGCTTTTAATAATGAAGACACTGCTAATTGGTGAAGACATTGAAATCCACTTAAGGAAAAAACAATACAGAAAATCAAGTATTTATTATAGAGGATAATGTACCCAGGTGACAAAATATATGGCATAGTCTAAAAATGGCATAAAATTCAAAGGTTAGATAAAGAAAATGTGGTTTGACAAATCTAGGTAAACCTTCCAGAATGTGGTAAAACTATCCTAGCTTTTAAATCATAAAGAACAAACAGGGTTGCTGAAGGGAGGTGGGCAGGGGGATGAGCTAAAAGGGTGATGGGTATAAAAGAGGACACTTGTGATAAGCACTGGGTGTTATATATAAGTGATGAACCTCTAAATTCTACTCCTGAACCTAATTTTGCACTATATGTCAGTAAAAAAATAAATATTTAATTAAATAATAAGGAGTAAATTTTTTAGGTTATGGGTTTCTTTATGAGAGATTTAAAAAAAGTTTCTCTGTGCAATGTTTAAAGTAATATTCTGAAATGAATTAGCAAGCATGTCTATATTGCTGCTTAATTTTATAAATTATAATATTTATTAAAAGATTACTACATTCCAGACACATAAACTCTTATCCTGTAAGGGTTACTATTAATCATACTTTAAAAATAAGGTAACTGAGGCTCTGTGAAGTTTAATGATCTAATATTCACATCTAGCTTTATCATGTATCATATGACTTTCTTAATTATTTCTGTTGGCCTGATTACTATAGGTTTTCTGTTCACCACATAGTGTGTGGATGAGTGTGTATGGGTGTGTGTATTTTGTGACTTGGCACTATCTCATGATAAACCAACCAACATATAAATTAGCTGAAACTGTGATCAATTTCTGAAACATTACTAAACTAAAATATAATTCCTAAAATTCATTAAAGCATAATGTATTGCATCTATTTAAACAAAAACAATAAAAATCTAATGTGATTAAAGTTGTTAGAAAAATTATGCAAGCAATAAGAACAGTAGGACTCTTATCAAACATATTGCTGTGAGTAGTCTATAATTATTAATTGATTTACAATTTTTGTACCAATAATCATGATTCACTCTTTCCCTATTATTAACATAGATAGTATATAAAGACACTTTAGATGTTAGCTAATGAACCATAATTTTCAGTCATCAGCATTCTAGGATGATAGTCACTTTATGCATTGAATGTTTTCCATCTTTCTTGGCTGTATGACAATTATACAAGTATTCTTTCTTGTAAAAGATTGTGAAATCACAAACATGGGTACCTCCTCTGTGGAGAAGTAAGTGGATGAGAGAAGAAAAGTTACCACTTCCTTCTTTTTATTTAATTTAGGGATATTCAGTGGTGAGATTTCTACCTCAAATGCTAACTTAGCTCTGTTCAGTAGTGATTATCACCATTGAAATTATCATCTCGATTACTAATTAAATAAATGCAATAATTATATTTATAATAGATGTACTACCATTTAGTGAGCTATTTATGTATCCAATGTTACAGTGAGCAATACTATTTGTTGGGTGAACTAATAAGAAAGACAAATATTTTAAGGATACATTTTTAAGTGTGTTCAGTTTTAGCAAAATTGGTTATAGTCATTGAACCAATCTTACAGTTCAGTCATTTGTCAAAGCTGATACTACTGCTGCCCCTTGTGTTTGAACTTCATAACACCACAATATAGCAATCCAATGCAACAGTACTGGAAGAACATTCTAATTCCAAAATACCTTGTAGGTAGGGACAGAGAATGCCAGGAAAGAGATAAAGTTGTCCCAGAGGTCCTTTATGGGAAATAAATGTGCTTTAATCAGGATTAGATATAACTACTCACAAAAGAGACATGGAGTAATAGTGGCTTAAACAAAATAGAAATGTATATCTTTCTTATAGTAAAATTCAGAAGTAAATAATCCAGAGTTAGTATGGTGGCTCTAGTGATGACATCCTCATGTCCACAGATCCTTCTAGCTTCCTGTGCCATAAATCCTAGAAGTGCGCTTTCACGGTTCAAGATGATGCTCTAAGAATCACATATACATTGAGAGGTAGAAGAAAAGAAAAAAACAAAGAAAACACTGCATACCTACATTTATCCCATCACCCAACCTTGCTGACATGGCAATCAATTTGTGATAGAGACTATACTGCTAAGATATCTGTAGAAGACAAAAAAGGGAAGGAAAGATGATGAGAAATTCACTGTTATAGCTTATTCACATTATTATTAAAAATTTGCCTTTATTTTCATCATAATCAGATAAATGTTTTCTAGAGAACAGATTATCTATTCAGACTTAACCATATTTGACGTAACTAGAAGTTATTAGTTAAAATCTCAGGAAAAATGTCATGTATTTATGTATGATTCAAACTATTTATTCTATAAATAAAAAATAAAATCCATTTAGGAATATGCCTAAAAGATATGCATCTTATAAATGAATACCTAAGCCCTGCAAAATATTTTATTTATTTTTATCAGAGTACAAAACACAATATTTTTACCTGTGATTTTTATTCTCACTAATTTGCTAAAAAGCAAAGCAAGAATTCCGGATTAAGTCATGACAAAGTAGTCTGTGTTGGATTAGAGTCCTCTTTTCCATAATTATTATCATCACTGATATCATCTTCTCAACTACTAATTAAATAAGCATCATAATTATATTTTCTTAAAAGAGACACCACCATTTAGTTAGCTATTACTATGTACCAGATGCCACAATGAACAATACTGTTCACAGCATCTGGGAGCAGGTGGAAATTATAAATCAGAGAAATTTAAAAATTTACTATTTGAAGAAATGAAAGAAAAATACCAAAATTGAAGGGAATTCAACCATTGAAAGAAGGAAAAAAAAGTAATCTGGGTGTGATCCACATTTGTACAGTTTTTCCATCAAGGATCTCAGTGTATCTGTTGCAGGTCAATTGAAATTCAAGTAGAAATCAGAGGCCTTATTGGCTTAAGGTGTCAGAGAAATGGAATTTAAGTTTAGCAGAACTGTTAAAAATTGGTAAGAAGACTGACAATACGGAATCCAGAACATAGTGTTTGTGGGGGCCCCAAAATCTGCTTTAAATCCCCTCTCCACAATTCCTCTGCTGGTCTGTGGTCTGTGTGGGGGGGAGGAGAGGATTCTAAGGGGGCTAGAAAAGAGAAACAACAAAGAGATCAAAAGAACATAGATTTCAGATGATGTCTACCTATGAGACAGTGTGGCGTTTAAGTCCCCTACTTTAAAGGTGTTGATAAGTATATCAAGCTTTCATTATATCTTCTGTAACAATGAGGGTGTGGGGTTCAAGGTGATAAACTAATAAGCTAATTGCCTACTAGAACAAAAATTGAAATTCTTCACAAAATATACCAGCTAGGGGCACCTGGGTGGCCCAGGGGGTTGAGCATCTGCCTTTGACTCAGGTCATGATCTCAGGGTCCTGGGACTGAGCCCCACACCAGGCCCCCTGCTCAGAGGGGAGTCTGCTTCTCCCTTTCCCTCCGCCCTACCCTCTCTCGTTCTCTCTCTTTCAAATAAATAAATAAAATCTTAAATAACAACAAAAAAATATGTACCATCTGGATTCTTTTTAATATCTTCACAATAACTTTGTGATATATAATCACAAATGTCCAATAGTGAAACATATATGTGACAAAGTAAAAGAAAACAAATACTAGCCATATTCAACAAATATGCAGCCAACGAAAATGGATGCAAAGATGTCACAAAGACTGAAATTTAAAGAAACAAATACAAATTTCAGTTTATATGAATATATGATGTTAATAATGGACCATTTAGAGGGATAAGTATAGGAACTGAAATATCAAAAAAGCACCAAAGGCACATTTTAAAACTGAAGACCAGAGTATTGGGGGAAAAAATTGGCTTAATTGGGAAATTGTAAAGAGCTTTGAAGGAAACAGAAGTGTAAGTCAGTGAAGTTGAAGGTAGAGCAGCAGATTACCCAGATGAACAGCAAAGAGAAAAATAATTGGAAGAGGTGAAGAGAACTGAAATCCCAAAAGGAGGGGAATGGGTATGGAACCAAAAAAAAAAAAAAAAAAAAGAGGGGGACTGTAGGGATTTTGGAATAATTTTTTTTTTCAAATTTATTGAAAGAGTTCCACTTAAATAATTTAATGATTTCTAAGAAGAAAAAAAAGCGTGGAAACTCATAAATATTAAATATATTTCTTGAAAGCGGAGGAAAAAAGATGCATTAAGAAACAATAAAAATAATGCTTGAATTCACAACAGAAACAATGAAGGCCAGAAAACAATGAAACATGCTTTACTATGCCAAAAGGTCGGGAGGAAGGGGAAATAAGGTCAATCCAGAATTCTGTACCTACCAAATATTCTTTAAAAATGAAGAAAAAAATATTTTTCAAATAAATGGCACTTGACAGAATTTACCTACAGCAGAAATATCAAAGTATTTTTTTTTAGGTTGAAAAGAAGTAATATCAGATGCTAACATATAGCTGCAGAAAAGAATCAATAACTCTTTATGAGTCTATCCTAAGGTAACATCATACATACAAAAAAACCTGTGCAAAAAATGTTAACATTAACATTATTTATAATAGCCAAAATAGCAAAATACAGAATGTAAGTATTTAATTTAGCCATTCTATTCTTTGTCTTATCAATCAATATTTATTTATTGTCTACTATGTGCCAGACACTAGGAACTGGAGACAGATCCGTGAACAAGACTAAAAATGCATATACATCTGAAATACACAATATGTTAGATTCCAGTGAGGGCTATGGAGTCAAATGAAACCCAATGGAAGGACAGAGGAGTAAGACAGGGGTGTTTTGGAGGCAGTCCCAGCGTTGACAGTTGAGCAGATACCTGAAGGAGATCAGCTACATGGTTTTTAAACCATGTTTTGAGCTGCCAAAAACCCCCTGAGGTTTACTAATTGTGCAAATCAAGTCATAGGATCAGGCTTAGAAAGCAAGTTGCTAACAATCCCAGGGCTAGAGAGGGACAGAACCAGTGCTGGTTCAGCAAAGCACCAAGAAAGTGTAGTTTGAAAAACTCCTCTTAAACACCTAAGGAGGTGTGGAAGGAGGAGGAAGTAGAGGAAGAGGAAGAGGAGGGGGAGGGGAAGAGGAGAAGAAGTATTGAAAGACTAGCTTGCCTCAAATATGAGAAAACTATCATCACAGAACAGAAGCAGAGCAGAAATGCTGAGTGACCTCTCACAGGGCTGCAGGAAAACTGAGTGGGAGCTGGAGGCACCCTCCTTGCTTCAGACCATGGGCTGGGTAAGCATCCATTGCACTCTCCTGCCCCAGTGGTCTATTCCCACCGCCACTAAATAGATTTCAGTTGATGGCCACTCTTGACTAATAATATTAGTGAAACTTGAAATCTTGAATAAAAAAAAAAAAAGGCAAAGAAACAGCTGTTGATGTTTGAATGATTGGTACCTCAGTTGCTGTGTTTTAAGGGGAGGTGTACTAAGCAGGGAAGACAATGGGCTCATTTATGTTTTTTTAAGGCTGTGAAATGCATGGAAGAAATGCATGGAAGGATAGCTGAGATTAAGAAACAGTGATATCCTATGAGCTACAAATGGGTTTGTGAGAGAGACAAAGCCCAAGGCAGGAAAACCAGAACCATTCATGTTTTTCTCATGTAAGTGCTCGGAGCTGGTTGGTAACCCACCAGCATCTGAGACCCTCAGGCTCTTCCTTGTTACTCCACACTTTCTGGCCTTAGCTTCATGTTCCAACTTAGCAGTTATCACATTATCCAAACAAGGATTCCCAGGAGCTGTTTCATGGTATTTCTGACAGAAGCCCTAAACTTCTCCATACCTATTTACAAAAGAAGTTGGGAAACACAATCTTTATTTTAGTGATGTATCAAGCTAAATTATTTCTTTCGAAAGAAAGGGGAGGGCAATACATAAAGCAGAATGGGATAAAATGCATTGGGAAAAATCATCAGAATCCCTAAAGCAAATTCCAAAAGACTTAAGAGAACAAACTTGTGAATGTTAAGCCTCCCCGCTCCATTACCACTGGAAACTCAACTGTGATGATCTTTAGAAGTAGTTACATAATGGTACATCACTAATACAATTTAACCAGCTGTACACAATGACCCTCATTGATAAACCCTTCAGCAGTAATTTGTATCTACTCTTTCCTTTAGAATCACTATTCTACTACAGAACAAAGATAAAGGGAATTGACAGTTTGTGAATGTCATCTATAGAGTTCATCACTGAGGGAGATAGGTATGTAAATGGAAGGCATCTCAAGGTTTTAAAGTAAATGATTTGAAAGTCAAGTTCATACTTACACTCTATGGGAAAAAAAAAAAAAAGAAGCAACTTGGCAAGTGCATGAGAAATAAATCTTAATTAAAAAGTAGGCTTTTAAGTTGATGGTAGGAAAAAAAAGAAACACTTCAATCCGGTGCTGAATCAACAAGAAAATAGTACAAGTGTTTTGGGAAGAAGCATTTAGATAGCTCAGAAATTGCAAAAAAATTGTTAGAGCACATCTTCAACAGCTCTGTTTTATGTAATTTTGACTGTATGGGTGAAAGCTAGTTAGACTAAAACAAGCGCACTACTGGAAGTTGGTGAGAATTTTAAAATAATCTTCCATTCTGCGAAACTTTTAAACTTTTTAAATATTCTTAGCACTGAGCCCTGTGTAATTACCCTGCTCTCATCTCAGGAGGAAAAAAAAAAAAGAATGAAACACACATACAAGCACATTAAAATTGCCTCAATTCTATCATTCTCTTGAATTCCATATTCTAAGGCCACTAGTTCCCTTCACTTGGTGATTCTGACAGCAAATAAAA